>CAIGQZ010035027.1:14718770-14757731 GCA_903798205.1 Danio tinwini
TATTACAAATAATATTACAACAAATATGGTGACAAAATTCCCGAACTTGCACCACTGCCTCCAATTTCCTTCATACACTGCAAATGATCAAATCAATCTCCATGCACTGTCAAACTACTTTAATATTTGTATGTATATAGCCTTTATACAGTAAACATACACTCACAGCCACTTTATTAGGTACACCTGTCCAATTGCTCGTTAACGCAAATTTCTAATCAGCCAATCACATGGCAGCAACTCAATGCATTTAATCATGTAGACATGGTCAAGACGATCTGCTGCAGTTCAAACCAAGCATAAGAATGGGGATGAAAGGTGATTTGCATGACTTTGAACGTGGCATGGTTGTTGGTGCCAGACGGTCTGGTCTGAGTATTTCAGAAACGGCTGATCTACTGGGACTTTCACGCACAACCATCTCTAGGGTTTACAGAGTATGGTCTGAAAAAGAGAAAATATCCAGCGAGCGGCAGTTTTGTGGATGCAAATGCCTTGTTGATGCCAGAGAAACTGACGCTACAATTTGCACAGGCTCACCAAAATTGGACAATATAAAATTGGAAAAACATTGCCTGGTCTAATGAGTCTCGATTTCTGCTGTGACATTCGGATGGTAGTGTCAGAATTTGGCGTCAACAACATGAAAGCATGGATCCATCCTGCTTTGTATCAACGGTTCAAGCAGATGGTGATGGTGTAATGGTGTGGGGGATATTTTTTGCCACACTTTGGGTCCATTAGTACCAATTGAGCATTGTGTCAACACTGCAGCCTACCTGAGTATTGTTGCTGACCATGCCCATCACTTTATGACCTTTTTGTACCCATCTTCTGATGGTTACTTCCAGCAGTATAACGTGCCATGTCATAAAGCGTGAATCATCTCATGCTGGTTTCTTGAACATGACAAGAGTTCACTACACTCAAATGGCCTCCACAGTCACCAGAGCTTAATCAAATAGAGCACCTTTGGGATGTGATGGAACGGGAGTTTCGCATTATGGATGAGCAACTGACAAATCTGCAGCAACTGCATAATACGATTATGCCAATATGGACCAAAATCTCCGAGGAATATTTCCAGTACCTTGTTGAATTTTTGTCACGAAGGATTAAGGCAATTCTGAACGCAAAAGGGGGTCTAACCTGGTACTAGTAAGGTGTACCAGTGGCCGTTGAGTGTATAAAATACATACAATATACTGTTTCTATCTTCACATTGAAGATATGTAAATCAATATATTCATATTTATATTGTATTGTTATTTTTATTATGTTTTTCACAGTTGGGATTGCAGTTAATTCCTTCATTACAGCAATTAAGTCCAATTTGAAATTCTTTTCACATTTTTTATTTATTTAATTTTGCATTAAATCAAAAAACATGTGCAATTTATGTTGCTGGTTTATGATTTAAACTATTTAATTATTATTTACATTTAAAAAATTTAGTTTATTTTTTTTTTACAATCCCTACAAAAAAGCAACAACAACAACAACAACAATACTGACAACCAAGGCCTAGGCCTTTGAAAAAGTGCACAGGAATTGCTGATCTATAATATCTCTAAATATTACATCAAGCATAAAATACATGCAAACCATGAGAAGTCTTTTTACCTGAATGCAGATGGTGGTCGCCCATCACGTGCACGAGATGATGATTCTCCAAAGAGCTGCCGGTTTTTCTCCTGAGGTGTGAAAGGCCTCTGTGTGGCAAGAGATCTAAGAGAGCGTCGAGCCTCTGACACTATCTCTGCACTCGTCTGTCTCCTGTGGCCAGTGCTCATGTAGACACCATCACTTTTGTTCTCCTGGAGCTCCATTATAGGCATGCTTTATCCATAAAGGGGATGTGTACAGGTTTCAAGGGCCTGAGACCTTGATCATTACAGTATAGCCAAAATGGGTGGAAAGCTCCATAACTATAAGGGGGGAAAGGTTATCTTTTTTTAATCTAAATTAAATAGACAGGAGAGTTCACTCAAAAATTAAAAATGTCCTCAGTATTTATTTACACTCAACTGGTTCTAAATGTTTATTCATGTTTTTTTTAGGTTGAATACAAAATAAGATATTCTGAAGAATGTTGGAAACCAGCAGCCAAAGTAAAATCATCCATAAAAAATACTATGTAAGTTGCTGACTATTGCTGTTCAACATTCTTCAAAATATCGTCTTTTGTGTTCAACAAAAAAGTCAAGCATGTTTGGAACAAGTAGAGAGTGAGTAAACGATTACAGAATTTTCAATTTTTACAGAAAGTGATTATTTATTTTTGTTTTCAATACTTTAAAATTATATCTTGTTTTCGTGTTTCCAAAACATCCCATTGCATGGAATAATTTCATCGCAAACACGTGTTGAACTGTTTCTCTGTTTCTCTGAGTAACTGTTTCTGAGTAATATCACTCACTCATGCACAGTGCAAGAGTGCAAGACAAGCATGCGCGTTCTCGCACAGTCACCATAGAAACACACAACGCTGTTAGAGTAGATCGGCTGTAGCAAAACAAAACATTTAAAACATATAGGCTAACATAAAAAGAAACTTTAAAAACGTTAATAGAACACAGAGTCGTATAATAAACCAGTTGAATCTATTGCGATCTTAAATAGTTAAAGTTAACCAACAAAACAATAGCAATAACCTACATCTCCTTAGTATAAAACATTGCCTGCGGTCCACCTAATCAACTAATGCATTGCTATTTAAGGCAGTATTTAAAAACATTCCCTTTTACCTTGATTTAAAGTCGATTCTTGGTTTCACTGTTTTTTAAAAGGTCATCTTTATTCCAGAAACGTCAGCGTGTGTGACAGCAAATAGTGAGGGACGCAAGCCAAAAGAGTAATCACGGCCACGCGCATGGTCACGTGACACACCGGGGCTTTTGTTGTGGGAAACCTGTTAACTCCATTGCTTCCTTTCTTTTTGTCATATTTTCATACTTTTTATGTTTTAAATAGTTAGAACAAATCAATTAGGAGTTATAATGCAAAATTACATACAGACTGCTTAAATATGTCAGCGTTTAGCATCTTGGGAAACAAAAACAAACAAACATTATTAAGCTACAACGGGAAAACTCAGGTGAGAGTTCAAACACTGAGCCATTGAAACAAAAGTAAAATATGTGTATTTTTAATTAATCTGAAACTAAATGTACTATTACATCATATTCCTTCTTCCCTATAAATTACCTAGTGGTTAATGAAAAACCACAAAGTTCAACAGAGACGCCAGGTGAAGAGAGGCGACAGGTTATCAGGTGAGCTGATATTTATAAAGACAGAATAACACAAAAAATAATTTTAAAACTTTGTCAATAGAGGATATAGTATCATGTATATCAAAGGGCTTTTGATTTTGTGAAGTAGATAAGAACACAGTGTATAACAAATATGCCCGCCCTCAAGAGGTTATTTAGTGTCATTTCCCATTAAGGTAAAGTTGGTTTCATATTCAGACATTTCTCCTTAATAATATAATTTCAGAAAAGTATTCTTTGCGAATTCTAAATAGTGGAATCATATTAAACAGCCAATTGCTATAAAAGTACATTATTTACAGTAAAAATAAATAGTGCTACTGTTGTTTTGAAGTCATACTGTACTCACATGTGATTTCAGACCGAATATTCAAAGCACCATGGTAAACAATATAGGGAGCTTGACACAAGTTGTCACTGAATGAATATGGGAACATAAAAACAGCTTTACCTCAATTAATTTCCCTCAGAACTTTGGTGCTTTTAAAATTTGCATAGCCCACATCTTTATCTATTAGGTAAAATACAGTTTGTGACAAAATAATAACTATGTGTGATTTAAAATAATAAATAGGCCAAAAATTGTACAATTACAACAGTGTAAATGTAGCACAGTCATTGCATGCATTACTATTATTAAATATTTTTATTCAAAATAAGCATCTAATTAGTCTAAGGCCTTGTCTTCTTTGTTTACTGTGTCTATATGTTATTTCAGGATTGTCAAACACTCTGAATGAGACTACATATTAATAACATTCATAAGCAAATCCACATACATCAGAAAAAGTACATACATAAGGAAAAAGTTGTTATAATGCAATGTTGAATTTATCCTCTCATGATGTTCAATAGGGTATTTTAGCCATTGTACAGCAGACAAAACTACTTCACAAGACTGCCATGTTTTATCTGACCCTCTTTTTTTCTCTATTCCTCATAAAGTAAAATGCACACATGTGCCATCTTTTGGCTCTGTGTTAGGATTTTAAATAGCCCTACAAGCTTCATTCTCATGGATACAAGAAATCTCATTGGTGTAATGCGATTGAATGAGTTAGCCAATAAGGAGTTAGTACGAGACTGCTCATTGGCCAATGGCTTTATAGATATGGTTGCCCTCTTTCATTGTCACTAGGGGAGTGTGGTGCCAAGGATGGCAATCTTGATAACATTATGTCATGCATACTGCATTTTCTTAGCCTGTCAGATTTTAGATTAAACTTGTCACAAGGTTAACACTGAATTTAGTAAGCTGCATAAACAGTGTTAATGTAATTATCTCATGAACCTTGACTCATTTGCACATATACCACTGACACTGACTGCTCTTCCTCTACGTCACTAAGGCAAATTGGTTTGCTTTGCAAGGACTATCTTTATTTTCTTGCTGTTGTCGCCTTGGCAACCAGTTCCTTATGGCCTTTCTTGGACACACATGCACTCCCTCACCTGGTAATAAGACGAATGAAGTGATGGCGTACCAGTGTAAGATGACGAGCCTAAGCAAAGTGTTTACTCAGACTTTACATAAAGTAAAGACTGTCAAACACTTTGAGCTTGATTCAACATGTGGTTAAGAACCACTCCAGTTTTTTATAACTAAGCACACACAAAAAGATTTCAGTAGAAATTAGGTTAAATCACCATCAATTATATATTTTTAAATGAAATATTGTAATGTTAATATCAACGATTTCAAAACAAATATATACTATGGGGTTTGGGAGCAAAATATGTGATTAAACTTTACAGTAGGGAAGTAATATGCTCACGTCGCTGTGAAAAAGTTATATGTTTTTACATTAATTTAACCAAAATGTTAGGCATGTTTCAGCTTAATTAAGTCATAGGACCACTTTTAAGTCACTTTAATTTAATATAAGTTTAAATGTCTTGTAAGGTCATTTATATTGATAACTTTTGATAGTGTTTCATGTTGACTTTAATGAGATAATCGAAGTCTGCCATATTTAGGCCTGTCTGGCTGTTGTAGTTCACATGCTGTTTTGCATATTTAACCATGTTTGATCCATGAAAGCAGGATATACGAACAAATGTGGCCTGGAAAATTCACAGACCGAGCTGTGGACTCTTCAAATAGTTATGCCTCAGTGGTTCAAGTAACCAAATCCTAAAATACGTTGCTGTCATTGTCTTTTCCCAGCACCTACTCAATCACTTGTTCTACCTTGCTTGACATAAATAAAAAAATACCTATGGTGTTCTAGACATGTTTTAGCCTCCTCAGCATAAATAAAATACATGATCAAGATTGATTGTCAGGATAAAAATGGCACTGTTGATGCAGCCTTATAGCCTTGTGGGCAGCAGTCTGACATATGGTTCAACAGATCCTATGCATTATGTGCTGTGTTTTATTGCACACACACAGACATTTACACAATACATCACCTCTATAGTTGGGTGATGAGAGACAAAAACCTGAATGGTGTGTTTAGGATTAAGAATGTAAATACTGGTGAGTTTTGTGTTGCTTTTGGATTTGTTGACCTTTCCATCTGACATACTAATTTGCTGAGACAAAAGTTGTGAGACCAAGCAGCTGACTGCTTGGGACATTGTCTTTTTTTTTATTATGACAGTGATGACAGGCTGCTGATTGACTCATCTGCGGTCATTGCTGTCCTAAAAAGCCAGCCACACACTCTGTTTAATTTCTTCTCTGAGCTTTGAGTGGGATGCTGTTTTTCAGGTAAATATTGCAATAAATTGAGCTCATGTTGCACAAGATACAATGCAGAGCAAGAAAAGCTATAGTAGGCGGAGAGTAATAGGATGGAGTGTGTTCAAGTGCAGAATTTCCCCATACGCAGCCAACACAAGGTGACAATGCAGTCTACTTTTGTCGCTGCTACTTAATTGATACTTAAGCATTGTGCGCTGCATCTAAAGTGCCATTTAGATACACAGTTTATTGCAGTTCAGGGATAACAAATTCAGTTGCATATATAGAGTAATATATACTCACGGTCACTTTATTAGGTACACCTTACTAGTACAGGGTTGGATCCCCTTTTGCCTTCAGAACTGCCTTAATACTTTGTGGCATAGATTCAACAATTGGAAATATTCCTCAGAGATTTTGGTCCATATTGACATGATTGCATCACGCAGTTGCTGCAGATTTGTCGGCTGCACATTCATGATGCAAATCTCCCGTTTCACCATAAGGCACTTTATTGGTTTAAGATCTGGTAACTGTGGAGGCCATTTGAGTACAGTGAACTCATTGTCATGTTCAAGAAACCAGTCTGAGATGATTCGCGCTTTATGACATGGCGTGTTATACTGCTGGAAGTTGCCATCAAAAGATGGGTACACTGTGGTCATAAAGGGATGGACATGATCAGCAACAATACTCAGGTAGGCTCTGGCTTTGACAGGATGCTCAGTTGGTACTAATGGGCCCAAAGTGTGTCAAGAAAATATCCCCCACACCACCACCACCAGCCTGAACCATTGATACAAGGCAGGAAGATGACATGATCCAAGCTTTCATGTTGTTGATGCCAAATTCTGACCCTACCATCAGAATGTCGCAGCAGAACAGTTTCTCATCAAACCAGGCAACATGTTTCCAATCTTCTATTGTCCAATTTTGGTGAGCCTGTGTGAATTGTGGCCTCAGTTTCCTGTTCTTAGTTGACAGAACTGGTACCAGGTGTTGCCTTCTGTTGCTGTAGCCCATCCGCCTCAATGTTGGACGTGTTGTGCATTCAGATATGCTCTTCTGCATACCTCGGTTGTGACAAGTGGTTACTTAAGTTACTGTTGCCTTTCTATCAGCTCGAACCAGTCTGGCCATTCTCCTCTGACCTCAACAAGGGGCATCAACAAGGCAAAGTAACAATTCTCCTCTGGCATCAACAAGGCATTTGCGCCCACAGAACTGCCCCTCACTGCATATTTTCTTTTTTTCGGACTCTAGACCCTAGAGATGGTTGTGTGTGAAAATCTCAGTAGATCAACAGTTTCTGAAATTCTCAGACCAGCCTGTCTGGCACCAATAACCATGCCATGTTCAAAATAACTTAAAGGGCACCTAGGTTACCACTTTTTCTAGATTTAATATAAATCCTTTGTGTCTCCAGAATGTGTCTGTAAAGTTTCAGCTCAAAACACCCATCAGATTTTTTATTATACCTTTCATAAATTTCTATTTAATAGCTCTAACCATCAGGTAGCTGTTTTTGTGAACTGTGCCTTTAAGGCTAGTCTGTCACGCCCACCATTTCCACGTGCCTGTCAGCATGCCTTAATCTCCTCCCTCAGGTGCCTCAGACAACAGACAGTCAGACAAGAAGGAAGCAGATCTTGCGTGACGTTTGTGAGAAATACTACAGTAAGAACTTTACCAATGAGTGTTTGATGCATTTGTTGTGGAGTTGCAACGATGAGTCACACACAATATCATTACAAAGTTCACGCATATACACACACACACACACACACACACACACACACAGACAGACAGCGCGCACGTTTAGCTTTGCATTGTTTTTGCATGCAAATGTGACAGGATACAGGTTAATATCCACTGCTGTACAAAATAAACCTGATTTAATGTCCGCAAACTGGGATTGAAGCATCTTCTTTTAAAATTGTTCTGACACACGGCTGTGGTGATAAAGTTAAAGTAAATTGCTTTAATTCATTACACACATGCACTGTTTTAAAACATTTTAAACTTGTAAAACTCACTCTTGATCACATTTGATGATGATTTATGATCCTAGCAAACTGAGCAGGCACTTTATTCCCGGTTGTTTTGCCCACATCCTGTCTTGTTGATATGATTATACACGTTACTGCAGAGACATGTTAATACGCAGCTGTCAATCAATTCTGTGGGCGGGGGGACCGCACTCCTACGTCAAGTTGCGGTCGGTCTCAAAACCGCTCCAATTGGTCCACTGTTATTATGTTGTTAAATTGAAAAAAAGCACTGGGTGTGCTTATATCACCCCAATATGACGGTATATACACTATACTGTACCTACACATATGTCTGTCCAAACAGCTTGAAAAGTAGATTTTTCACCATAGGTGCCCTTTAAATCACCTTTCTTTCCCATTCTGATGCTCCGTTTGAGCTGCAGCAGATCGTCTTGACCATGTCTGCATGCCTAAATGCATTGAGTAGCTGTCATGTGATCGTCTAATTTGAAATTTTCGAACAGTTGGACAGGTGTCCCTAATCAAGTGAGTGTATTGTTTAAATATGAATTGTTCATACATAGAAAAATTAAACAATGGAGATAAAAAATAATACTGTTGAACATGAAACTAAAACCACCAATAGGTGGCAGCAAGTTATTGTGTTAATAAGTGAGTCATTGACCAATTCATTAAATAGGTTGATTCAAAACAGCTCATCCAACAAATCAGGTGACTGACTCTATTCCACCAATTCATTAAAAATAATTGAGTGTGTGTTGTAATTTTTCTGTTTTTCACAAATTACCTTAACTCCTTTTTGCTATTTGTGGAAAAAAAGGGCATTTTTGCAATTTTCACCCCCAAGCTTTAAACCCTGGATAGTATTCAAATTGTGTATTTTATCAGGGCAACACTCAACAACTCTTCCAAGGAAAAACAAAACCGTATTGTCAAATACACACCTGGAGCCAAAAAAGTTTCAATTTATTCACCCAGCTACAACTAAGTGCACATAATGTGAAGATATAATCACTAATAATGCTGCTAGATAATTTAAGCAATCTTGGCACAGCTAGCACTCATTAGAGCCAAACTGTTGCAGTCATAATGGCAGCTGATGTTGATCTATTGGTTCCACTTGCATATACAGCATATGAATGAAATATTGTAACAGTAGTCAGCCAACCGAGACACTGACAGTATGGTACAGGACTTACTATTGTTTGTTCTATGAGGATTATTTGGAGATTTTATTGGATGTGAACACAATGGGACTCTTTGTCTTTGTTTCATGTGTTTGAGGTGCTACACTACAGTCTGCCTTCCCCTCTCCCCAACCTAAGATTTATGTAGGTACAGCCCTATTTCTCCCTTCACTGCTGATTAGAAGGATCCCTAAGGACTGTCATAAATGTGCTCTATCTATTTCTCTCTCTTTTGCGTCTTTCTCATCCCCCCATCTACAGTACATTACTCTGTGATTTTATTCCCATGCCCATGTCTGTGGGCCAGTATGTTCTATAATGAATAGAATCTACAGCTCTCATCTGGCCTGGCAAACAAAGAGATGAGTGTGCGAGAGGATTGTTGGTGTGTGCGTGTGTGTGAGAAAGGTCAGAGTGAATATGTCTATGTTATGTGAGAGATGCACATAATAGTGCTAATAAATCATGACTTTGGCCCATTTTCCTTTTGTAATCATGTCAGAAATCACTAAGGGCGCAGATTGTGTACAGTATATTATCGCTCCATTGTTTCAGAAAGCATTGGGATTCATTTATTCTGTCTCAGTGACTCCGAGATTGTAATAAAAGAAAGGGATGGTTCAAGGGAGAGAATGGTCATTGAGAGATGAAAGAAATAGGAGAAAAGGATCATGTATCACAATCTTTGTTAGACATTGTAACATTATCAAGTGCTGACTATTTCCTTCTGACATACAGTACATACATGATTATGGTGTGTGGGTTTTGGAGAAACATTTTAATATGGGTAATGTAGAATTAAATAGATCGTATATCATTGGAACTTGGATAGTAATAATTTAACTACAACCAAATTTATGATTTTAAACCTATGATGAAAATCATCATTTTAGAAACACAATAAGTCTCTTTTTTAATTTCCTGACGTTAAAATAGGATCCAAATTCCTCCCATTTTGAGGCCCACCGCAACGCAACGTAGGAGTGCGGTTTCCTCGCCCACCGAATTGATTCACAGCCGCGTATTAACATGTCTCCGTAGCAGCGCGTATAACCATATCAACAAGACAGGTCGTGCGCAAAGCAGCCAGGATTAAAAGATCTGTTCAGCTCTCTGTGATCATCAATCATCATCAAATGTGATCAAGAGTGAGTTTTACAAGTTTAAAATGTTTTTTAAAACAGTGCATGTTTGTAATAAAATAAAGACAGTAAAATCGATATGTAATTTATCACCACAGCCGCATATCAGTACAATTATAAAAGAAGACGCTTTAATCCCAGTTTGTGGACATTAAATCAGGTTTATTTTGTACATTAACATAACGAATATCCATACAGCAGTGGATATTAATATATCCTGTGTCCGCTGTATCTGTGCGTGAACTTTGTAACAACATTGTGTGTGACTCATTGTTCTCATCGACTCATTAACGCCACAACAAATACATCAAATAATCATTGTTAGTTTTTTCTCTAGTATTTCTAACAAATGTTACGTGAGATCTGCTTTCTTTATGTCTGTCACTGTGCTGTTTATCTGACACAGCCAAGGTGGAGATTGAGGCACACTCTGAGAGGCACATGGGAATTATGGGCAGGGAGAACCAACATTAAAGGCACAGACAACAAAAACAGCTACATGGTTGTTCAGAGCAGAATATCCAATATTGTAAAAGGTAAAACAAATAATCTGATGGCTGTTTTGAGCTGAAACTTTACAGACACATTCTAGAGACACAATATACTTCTCCTAAATCTTAAAAAAGGGGTAAAATAGGTGCCCATTAACAGACTCTTAAGTTCAAATAAAAAGATACAAAAACATTAGTCTTATCCAGTCTGGTCTCAAATGGCCTGAATTTGAATCCTAGCTCATCGTGATTTTCCCACGCTTGGTTTCTTCTGTCTCATACAAGGTGAAAAGGCAAAAAGTTATAAATCCTTGCGAAACTCTAAGCAAAAATGTGCGAAATAAAGATCATGTGAGTAGTGCAATTTTTTTGATCACTGTTGAAATGCAAGGAAAAACAACACAATAGGGTATATGCAGAAGTATGCAGAAGGACTTTTAATTTTCAGTAACCTGTGTCAAACTCTTCCGGTGAGCTGTATGTCATCTGTTTTCCTTCAAATTCAATGATCTTCAATGACTGATTGATATACAATTTAAAGTGGATATCAAATTGTACAAGAAGCACTGCATTAAATCACATTTTTCTGCACCATGTCTTTAAATTATGAACATTTACTTTACCCCAGTATTTTCAATGGAGTTTCTGCGCTAGCCTGCTGTTACTGACGGGCGAGTGCATGTAAACAGCCTTTCATCTCGTTTTACACTTCAGCAACTAAATGAATGCTGTAGCCTGTTTAACTGATTATATTTTAATTACATTACAACATCGATGCTGTAAAAGGAACCTTATAAATTGAAAAAAAGTCACATTAACTGTTCACCGGATGTTTATCGGTATAAGAAACACTAGCTGTGCATATACCCTTTTCTATCATGGCACAATTCTGAACCTGTAGGCATTTTTTATGAAAGAATAACAGCATTTTTTAAATATTCTTTACGTAATCTTTACAAATATTCTTTATACAATTTCTTTACATATTGACACCATGAAAATGACAGGCTACTTTCAAGAGCACTAGTTGAAAACACATTTGACCAGACTGCTTTTGTAGCTTAGATGGTCATGTGGTCATATGTGTTTGAACAGCCTCTAAAGACTGTCTACTTGCTTAAGTCTTCAAAATTACAAGATGCTGTTGATGATGCTGCCCAAACAAGATTAAAACTTTGCTGTTTGAATTCCAAGCTGGTTCTAAGTAAAAAAAATACAAAAACAAATATAATACAAAAACTAATTTTCCATCACCACATGTGCAAAAAAGATGGATTAAAACTCCAGGTGTAACAGTATTGTGTCTCCTTTGTCTACCTGTGAGCCGCTCAACAAAAATGCATCTTAATACCAGGGCCTAGAAAAGGGCCACAGAGCAATAATAATAATACTAATAATTTAAAAAAGATAAACTGTGATTAATTTCCAATTACTGATTCAAAACATACTACATTAGACAGGTACTAAATAAATACTAAATAATGGCTGCAGATAATATGACAAAAAATCACAGGGTCTTATGCGGTGGAATTAGAGCAGGTCTCTGTTGTCTGAAAAGAGCAAGCTAATGTCGAGCTGATTGAGTAGATTGATGTGTCCGTCACTTAAGGATTTTTCTGTTTTCATTGATTTCAGGTTCTCGCAGATCACAGGACTGCACATTTCCCTGTCCATTCATCTACTGCCTAATGGCCGTCTCTCAGTCACCTCTACCATCTTCTGCACTTACTTTATCTCTTTTGTACAGACCCATAAAGACTACACTAAAAGGTATTTAAACTCTGAACTCTGGGAACACTGTTATCTTTCTGATGTTCCACATCTGCAGCAAATGTGGGATCCTTACAGTAGGTGAGTGTGTGCATGTCCACACTATATACTGTAGATGAATGCATTGCGATTTTTATTATTACTAAAATTAATAATGACAGGGAGATAAATAGTATGAATTTCTAAAAAGTATTAAGGCTGATTTGTCTTAGTTGTTATATGAGTAAAGTGCAGTTTACTGTACTAATGCACCAATTTTGCAGTAGTTTATTATTTAACATATTTTTTTACAACATTCGTATCCCTTACAGTTATTCCAATCAACTGCCAATGCAGAATTTGTATTAATTAATTAAATTAGGACTTTGAGGAAATTATTTTGGGAAATTAGTGTAACATTAGAAAAATGTATTAAATTTTGTATGCAAATCATACACTTTATTTTTTTTATTTTTATACATATTTAAATGTTTTCGCAAATATGATTCTGCATTCTTAAAGGGCCATGAAAACCCCTTCTTTCAGTTCAAGTCTACCTCCGAATTTTTTCAACAATTGCTTCATAATGGGCGTGGACTGCTGAGCAGAGGGAGGAGTGGGCATGGCCAGAAGAGCAGGGGGAAAAAAGGGAAGCGAACAACTGTCATTTGGCTCACAAAATGAGACACAAACCGTGAGGAGACCCATCATTTTATAATTTACAAAGTAAAATGCAAAGAAATAAACAGTAAGTAATTTAATGCCCTCCTACATTTGTTATTTGTAATTTCATATACACATAACCACAATTTGTTATAACTCCATAAAGATAATCGTGTTTATACGATAAATGAGAACTTCAGTCCTCCTGAATCCCCTGGTCTGAATGCAGACACAGTGAATATAGCCCTGCTGCCCTGCCATTAGCCCTGCTGGTAATCTGGAGGATTTTAAACATATGGTGAACACAGCAGCACGGGTATAGGCGATGTGCCTGAATAGTAACAAATTCAACTGATAAAAGACAAAGTCTGCCATTCTCCAATTCTTGTACAGCTCTCCTGACAAAAATGCTTGCTGCAAACCAACAGCTTTGCTGTATCAGCCCTGACAGAATCGCAGGAAAAAACATGCAACAAACCCAGTGGATCATGGAAACAAATGCATACGACTCGTTGCCGTGTGCAGACGTGGTCTCACCCAGTCATTGTGTCTCACAGCTTGGCAGGTCTGTCTTGCCTTCGGAAAGCATGTGCTCTTATGAATAATTAAGAAGCAGGGTCTTTTCATAGGATAAGAAAACTCTGCTATAAATAGTAATGAGAAACCGATGCGTCATACTCCACTAGCAGATTTGCGTTACATCACCGTTTTTGATCCCACCCCAAAAATTATTTTAAACCTGGAAGATGAAATTAGCTGACAAAAGCTCACAATTATCCAGTTTTCTCCACAATTAAAGCTGACAGGTGCTGACGTCGTCTGAAATGATGCTCAACACACAAATTTGTTAAAATAAAATAAAAATTGTCCAGTGTGTCTTGAACCTTTAATAGTGTACCACAGTTATCTAGAGAAAAAGAATGTACAACAATGCTTATGCCCAATAATATTTGGGAAAATCAATACAATTTGTCAATAAATGATTAAATACATTTATTCATAATAAGCAAATGTAATTAGAAAAAGTGTATTGAGCACCCTGAGAATGACATTTCAGCAAGTAAAGGCTAAATAACTATACTCTTCCACAACACTAGTTCTAATAAAGTAAATTATGCATAATATTGGGAAAATTGTACAGCATGTACTTGAAGCCTGAAATTGTCTTGAAATATACAGTATATTAAAAAAGTGAGTTTGTTACTGAAGAGAACACTTTAATAACTTTAATGGCAGTGATTTAAATTAGGTTAATACTGAGATATAATCTTGTAATCATTTTTATAAACTCTTTATCACCTTGCAGTAATTTGCTTGCACAGCATTTTCTTCTCTATGGTTTTAGAGACTGTCAATCAGTGTAGACCTGTGATAAATAGTGTGAAACACACTACTGTATGTGCTAAGCTTCAAAAGAACACAAAAAGAATGTCATCTTCACCAATCAACATTATCTTATTAGTCGTTTCAATGACTGTCCCATCCCATCTCTACTTTAAAAGCTGAGTGTGTGCATGCCTATGTCTTGCTGTTGCATTTTGTAGTGTGTGACAAAGCCTAATAGTGTTTTCAGTCATAGATCCCAGAATGCTGTACGTCACCCTGCTTTGAGGCAGATTGTATTCTAGCACCTAATGGATAGTAAACCTGAGATCCCTCACACACAGGCTGTCTCTCTTTTTTTTTTCTTTCTCTGTCGCTCATTTACCATGTCACACTATCCGTTCGCCAATGACATCACCAGACCACAGCCCAGTTCTCCAATCACCGTGTCATCAATCCGTCGTCCCACAGCTTTGACCGGTCAGACCGCAGCACTGACAGATCTGGCCTCACCTGAGAAGTCAGAGGTGAAGGCATTTATGACATGCAATGTGATTCACCATATAATCAGCCACTGGCCTTATTTTAAGCACATTATTTATTGAGTACACACTAAAGCATTATTATAGAGAACTTCTCATGTCATAGATGCCTGATAGCACATACTGTTACTTATCTGTCATCATAGATTTAGTGATTGACTCACACGTGACAGGGAGATAAATAGGATTATTAATATTTAAAAAAGTATTTAGGCTAATTTGTCTTAATTATTATGTGAATAAAATGCAGTTTACTGTACTAATGCACTAATTTTGCTGTAGTTTTTATATTTTTATATACCATTTTCTACAGTTCTACAATAGCACCTCTTATACAATTATTTCAATCAACTGCAAATACAGAATTTAGATTTCTTTGTTTGTTGTTTACAAAACATTGATTTTAGATGCTTTACACTTACTTTATTAGTGCATCTTACTAGTAGCAGGTTGGACCTCATTTTGCCTACAGAACTGCCTTAATTCTTTATGGCATAGATTCAACAAAGTACTGGAAATAATACTTTTGGTCCACATTGACATGATAGCATCACGTAGTTGCTGCAGATTTGTTGGCTGCACATCCATGATGCAAATCTCCCGTTCTACCGCATTTCAAATGTGGTCTATTGGATTGAGCTCTGGTGACTGTGGAGGCCATTTGGGTACAGTGAACTCATTGTCATGTTCAAGAAACCAGTCTGAGATGATTCGTGCTTTATGACATGGCGTGTTATACTGCTGGAAGTAGCCATCAGAAGATGGGTACACTGAGGTCATAAAGAGATGGACATGGTCAGCAACAGTACTCAGGTAGGCTTTGGCATTGACACAATGCTCAATTGGTACTAATGGGCCCAAAGTGTGCCAAGAAAATGTCCCTCTTACCATTACTCCACCACCACCAGCCTGAACTGTTAATGCAAGGCAGGATGAATCTTTGCTTTCATGTTGTTGATGCCTAATTCTGACCCTCCATCCGAATGTCTCAGCAGAAATTGAGACTCATCAGACCAGGCAACTTTTTTTTTACCAATCTTCAATTGTATAATTTTGGTGAGCCTGTGCGAATTGTAGCCTTATGGCTCGTTTCCACTGAGTGGTACAGTACGGTACGGTTCAGGTCGGTACGGGTCACCTTTATCAAGCTTGCGTTTCCATTACAAGGGTACCCTTTTGGTGGGCGTGGTGTACTACAGAGAGTTTCAGTCGACGTCATTCTCGCTCGAATAAATGTCTACAGTAAAGCTGTACAGTTCGTTCACATTATATGAGAAGCTCTTCTAACAAAACAGATGCTTTAAACATATTATTACTTGTTTTTAAATGTTTATTACTAACATTTCTATGAACATGATTTGATTATAACTGCAGATCAATGACAGTGTTACAGCCTACTGTAACGTCTGCAATTATATAAAATAAATAAATAAATGCAACATATATGAACACATACAGACCCTTACAGTCTCCGATATGTTACCAATTAAAGATAAATGACACACAGCATACATTAAGTCCTTATTTGAGTTCGGCAATCCTTGTAATCCTGTCGGGCTTCTCCTTTTTTTCTGCGCTTCACTCTCGCGTTTGTCCTTTTCTTTCTGAATGGATCAGATGTCGAAGACGCTTCATTAATCACACACGCACGTTATTATTATCAGCTTAAGAAGTTTGTTATATCAAATCTAGACGCGAACGCGGGCTCCCTGGAGAAAGCGAAAAACCGCTCGCACTTTTAGACAGCCTCATAAAACAACAACAGGACATGGCAGATTCTTGGCTTTGTGGTTGTTCATCAAGACAACGACAAGGTTTGTTTTGAGCCCGGGTCATCCATGTATCGTTATTATATGCATATAGTTGTCTCGGCTGTGCATTTAAAAACATGGCGGCTCCATTGTTTTGATTCTGGCTAGCTCCACGAGATCGTGACGTATCTCTGTAAACCAATCAGCGTTCAACTGCGCGTGTAGCTCCACCTTTGGGTACCCTTTCTCGTCTTTGGTACCCTTTCGAAAGGGTGCCAAAAAAGTGGTACGGTACGGATCGGTACGCTTTTGACAGTGGAAACGGCCATAAAAGCGTACCGACCCGTACCGTACCACTCAATGAAAACGGGCCTTTAGTTTCCTGTTCTTAGCTGACAGGAGTGTCACCCGGCGTGCTGCTGTAGCCCATCTGCCTAATGGTGGAGTTGCTGCCATATGATTGGCTGATTAGAAATTTGCATTAACTAGCAGTTGGACAGGTGTACCTTATAAAGTGGCTGGTGAGTGTATGTAAATTGTTTAAAAGTTTGTTTGTTTGTTTTTTTATTTATGATTTATTTTAATTAAAAATAGCAACACCATATTAATTTTAGAATGTTAGATTTTTAAAGAACAAAATCTAGTAGATAAGGGTGTTGTTTGAGTGTTACAAGATCAAAGTGTTTTATATTAATACGTTTATATAATTGTAAACACAATAGGCAGTAGATAAAAGAGTGTTAGTTTTATGAACACGTTTGTTTAAATATATATATAAACAATATAATTATAAAATAGAAGAGAAAGTGTTAGTATTAGAGGAGCAGAGTATTTGTATTTATTATTATAAATAGACTTGGAATGTAGAATTGAAAAAAACTTTAGTCAGTCAGATTTGTTCCCAAAGCAAACGTCACACCTTGAACACACACACATATGCTTTATTGGCAAAACACATTTGCCCTTAAAGTTATGTAACAACCCTTGACCCTTGAGTGTGACAGCCTGTCTGTGTTTCAGTGGGACAGATTCCAGGCATTTCTTATGGGTCTGTCAGGGTGCAACAGTCAACACACTCTTTTGACTGTTAACTGCTGTGAATTTTGTATATATATATACAAGTTATTTGGGAACTCTGTTGTTGATATAGAGTGTATTCTATATATGCTATAAAAAAAATTGTTACTTGAAATGAGATTTAAGTGAGGTTAGTCTAAATACTGTCATTATACCATAATTGCGCAAGGACATTTCCCAAGATTTAGTATAACATAAAAACAGAAATAGAAACTGCAAAATAGAAATTAAAGTGAGTTTCAAATTAAAGGCTCAATATACAGTATGAAGTTGTTTAATTACGATATATTTTACTATATACTATAAATACTATTATTATTACTATTATACTAACATTTATTTTTTACATAAATGCATGATGTTAAGTGGATTTTAAAAACAACAGCAGAGAAGTGTAGCTCAACCAAGCTTTATTTACATGCGCACCATTTCTTATACAAACTAGATTACAATTCAAAATGGAGTACACAGGAAAAATACTCACAAACATCTAGTATCGAAGTTGTATGACTATAAGATAAGAGGTAAAAGAGCAAAAGTAATAAGCAGAAGGAGGAAGGCTACGATCAGGGCGGTAAAATGTTGAAAATAGTGGTATTTGTATAGATTATCACACTGGGTAATAAATGAAACCTGTAATGTTTGAGAATGCTCAACTAGTGATTAGGAAGATGGTTACCTGTGTGAATCATCTGTAAAAAAAAATCAGATTTTCTAGGGAAAGGGGTGTAAAAATACATGCAAGGCAGTTTTTGAGACAGTAGGTGAAGGTTTAAGTCTTATACGGGTGATTTATCAATTCATTGCATACCGGATATCATCAGTAACAATGTGAGTGAGTTTGAAAGATGAATACGGTGAAGGCAGAACCATGGTGTGGGTGCGGAATAATGGCGTAAAGCAGGTGTGTCAAATGCACTGTAACAATTATGCTAAAATGTTAGCTTTTTTTTGTTTTTCTTAACAGCAAAATAAATAAACACTTACATTTATGTTGTTTCATCATCTTCTTGATTATTACTTTTGTTTTCTTGTGACATAATATTCCCTAAATTCCGAATTTGCAGCAAACTGGGTCTTGACAGACTCTCCTTTTAGCACATTATTAGCTATTAGAGCAGACTAAAAGTATGGTAAACGTTGATTTTGACACTTCTGCTGTAAACCATGTCCAACTCCCCATGTAACAATTACACTATTTTGTTCAATGCATGGACTTTAAAATATACATTTGTATGATCACTACATTTCATAAGTATAGCTGGATGTATACATATATATGCATTGTACATGATGCATATGTACATTTACATGCATGCATACAAAGATGGACGCAAGCAGTGAAGGGTAGCCCTCTCTGAGAGACGGAAACACAAAACATCAGGATTTGTACATATTTTGTGGTAACAGTTGAGCACAATGGAACAAACAGAAAGAAGTTTAATAAAGTGACAACCCCAATGAAGACATCAATAAAATGACAACAACACAGGATGGATTCCTGTTGCTTACAAGACTGTTGTTCATGTATGAATGTTCATAAAACATTTCTGAAATCGCGTACAGCCAGGTTGCAGTAAATTCAAGATGAGGCCCTGATGTTTTTAAATGGAGACCCCACTCTCCCCTGAGCAATAGTGATGCATTTTGCATACGGAGACCCAAATGTCCCCAGATTTCACTGTGTGTGTTTGTGATTTTGGCTGCCAGCATCTCCTATACGTTTTCAAGTAATTTGGCAAATATACAAAAGATAGCTTATTGTTTTTGCTCAGTAAAGATGGCTTCCAGAGGAAAGGCTCATCCACCATTGAATGCTGCCATGATGCTAATTGCTAATGCTAATTGATTATGCTAGTCCTCGTGGCCAGGGAAACACAAATGGCCTTTATAAAGGACAGGGCTCAACACTGATCATTTAGCACCTGGTATGGCATGGAAATGTCCACGATGCAAGTTAATATTTACTTATTCATTACATTTGGCTACATTTTAAACGTGAGAAGTCCAAACATAGCTTTGCTGGCTAAATACGACGCCTCCACCTGCTATAAGCTTTCAATTTTACCACTTTTTTTGTACAGTTACAGACAGTACACACAAATTAATTACTCCTTATATGATTATGTTCAATCACAAAAAATGCATTACTTCAGTATTATTATGAGGCAACTATATTTCAGATTGGGAACTAACTACTTTATGGTAACAGTGAATTAAAAATGAAAGCATTGAATGAAGTGCACTGTGTCAAGCTACATTACTCCACCTGAGCTCTGAAATTTTCCAGGTTAACTCTTCGCTTCTTATGTTGATCAGTGACTACACAGTTAGTGCTTAGAGAATGACACAAGTAGCCGATCATTTAACAAATAAAGTTAGGGAAAACAGAGAGAGACCCCAGCCATGGAAACTATGTTTATGACAGAAAAGCTACAACAGGCCTCTTTAAACGATATTTTCAGATTACTTCATCTCTAACAAATTGATCATTTCAAACATTGCATAATTAACAATCTGAGTTCACTGTTAGTTTGAGTGTTTCTTCCACTGGGCAGTCTTTCGTTATAGTCTGGGTCTGCTGAACTGAAAGTAAACATCATCAGGATGTTGTAGTCAGATGGACCTGTAAACAGGCATATCATCCAGTGCTTGCCGCAGACAGCAAACTTGGCAAAGGATACTTCAAGTCTGTTGGATGTTTGTTTGATTTTTTGTGCAGGATTTTTTTTGTAGTTGTTATTCGGTTATTTGTTGTTTTCTTTGATGAGCTGAGCCTAGATAGAGAGAAAGACAATTAAGTATTGCTTAGTTTTACAGTGCTAAGCATAATTGAGTACACCAAATTTTGAAAATGAATATTTTTATTCATTTCACAGTAAATTTACGCAATGTATTTTGGTGCATTCGAACAAAACAGATTTAATAAACAGATATATTTATTAAAATAATGTTTTAGTCACCAAACATATTTAGAAATTGAACGATAATACAATTAAATTCAAGCAAAATGTTGCAATAAATTACAACCTACAAAATGTCAACTAAATGTTTAAATTCTTTGCTTTCTTGATTTCTCCCTTTTTAAATTTGTATTTAATATTTTTCTATAACATATAAATTTGGGTGTACTTGTTTTTGATCCGTTACTTTGTTAGATAAGCTCCAGATTTGGCTTCGGTACTGGCTAATCTAATGTACAGTATATGCACAAATATAATATTGTCTAGCTTTCTATTGAAAATATGAATTTAAAAGAGAGATTTGTGAGGGGTGTACATATGTAGAGCACTGTAAATAACTCTAATAAGAAAAACAAAATGCATCCTGTACTGTACAAGTGTCTGTTCACAATGCTAAAGCTTAGATCTTTCTAAGAAGCTTAATTTTAAAGATATTAAGAAGAAAATAAACATCTCAAGACTTCAAGTTTTCCCCATTTCACTATTCTGTGAATGGCTGCTTAAAATGTTAATTTCCTGTATTTTCTGTACAGTGGTCCCTCGCCATAACGCCGTTCACCTTTCACGGTCTCGTGGATTTGTATTTTTGTGCAATTTGACATGCTTTTTTTTACAGGGCATTGTGTCCTCCATCCTGATTAGCAGATTGTGTTTTGCGTCCTGATTGGCTGTAGACCATTGTCAATCAATGTCCTCCATGCCTTGTCTCCTGTACAGTACAGAATGCATTCAGCTTGCCAAATTTACGTAAATCTTCAATCACTAGCAGTGTGACTCTGAAGTGTTGTACTGTATGTTTGCAAGTTTTCTCCCCAACAAACCCCATAATGTCCATGAAACATTCTGCACCATCAAAGGCACCCATGGTAGCACCCAAAAGGCAGAGGAAGATGCTAGTCATTGCACAAAAAGTTGGACATGCTAAAGGAAGGTAGAAGTTGTACGAGTCTTTAAACTAGAGACAAGTGTGAAAATGTTTATACCTATTTGACAAAATAGTGTAGTGAGGGTTTTTTACAGCCTTAAAAGATTTATTATAATAGTAAAAAATAAAGTGCACTACTTTGCGGATTTCACCTATTGTGGGCTATTTTTAGAACGTAATTCTCGCGATTAACGAGGGACCACTGTATAGCTAACCAACATCTTGCTATATTAAAAAACTAGTTTCTCTGTTACATAGAAAGCTATATTTGCATGTTGCATATCGGCTCACCTGAGCAACTGCCATCAGCCTGGCACCCAACTATGATTGGACTGCTTTGTTCCAGTGAAGTTTCCCACAGGATTCAGACTAACAGCATTTTGCACCAAAGCATCAAAGTTAAAATCCAGTCCATCGGAGTCCATTAGTTCTGAGCGGATTATGGAATCCACATCACAATCCAGACTGCCGTTAAAGATGTCAAGGTCCAAGTCTGAGGGAAATCGATCTGTTCCTGACTGGTGACAGATTCCAACCCCATTACTTCCATTCAGGCCAGGGTAAAGCGATGTCTCTGTCATCAGCATGGTGGGCTGTGGCTGGAGGAGCTGCTTTGCTGAGACTAGATTATTAGCATCGTTTACTAGACTTTGCGCCCTGTTGTTGGAGAGGGAACGCAAAGAACCCTGGCCATTGGACCCCTGATGGTGTTGCTTGTTCTGGAGGTGCCCGCTTCGCCCATTGAGCACAGAACTGAATGATGACATCATGGGATCATTACGAAGCATGGGGCTATTGCGTAGACGGTAGTTTTGAGAGGTGACTGCAGCGCTGGCCTGTGATATGAGTGGGTCCGACTGCGTCATCATTACATCACTATGACTGTGTGAGACCAGTGAATCAGAATTCAGCAGGTCCTGAAGTGAGGTCTCAAAACAAGAAATGCTGGAGAATGATGTTTGCTTGTTTTCCTGGATGGTCTGCATGGGTGTCTGACGGAGGCTTCCTGGCGAAGGGCCAAAAATGGGGTTGCTGAATCCTCCAGTGTTGTTGCTTACAGTTTGAGATGTAGAGGTGCTTGGGGGTGACGCTGTGCTCTTAGAGCCAAAACTGAAAGCAGAAGATCCTTGAACTACCTGCATTTGTGTGGCGATGTTGTCTAACAAATCGACCATTAGGTTGTCCGCCTCATTAAGATTCATTGTGCCAGTCAGGTCAGCAAGTACTGGAAGTTCACCCAGGCACGTTTTGGAGTTTGATGAGGTTGACGATGGGGGAGAGAGACTGCTGGGGCTGGAGTACAGAATTGGAGACAGGGGTGGCCCGTCTGGGACATCATCAAGCTCTGGATTGGCCAGGATAGGTGACAGGCGTCCACTCACGGTGCTAGCATTGGAGTTGGTTCGAGAACGGAAGTCAGTCCAGCAGGTTTCCTGTTCATCACTGCTCCGGGAAGTAGGGCTTCCTGGCCACTTGGACAGGCCACCAGCAGATATGTTCTCCAGTGAACCCTCCTGGGCAGCCTGCAGCGCTGCCTTTTTCTTGGCCGCACGCCCACGTGCAGTCTTGGTGTATTTGTTACCATTGTCCATTGAGACTGCACGTCGCCTTGGCGCTTTACCTCCCCGCCCCCCTTCAGGGTTGATCATCCACCATGAGCTCTTTCCAGTTCCTTCATTCTGTACACGGATAAAACGGCTATGCAGGGACAGGTTATGCCGGATGGAGTTCTAGAAAAAGAGAGCAGAGAAATGTTGTTATGCTATGTTTCCATTCATGTTTCATAAATTTTTAGATAACACAATACCAGTGTTTTAACTTCAGACGAGTTAAAAAGAAGTATGTTTGGTTATATACAATAGAACCTTTTCACATTTCCGGGTTTCTCAGTAGCGAAAGGCGTCATAGTTGGGTAAACTTACAATCCTATTTGCTGAAATAGTAAAAGAAAAACTCTTTGATGGTGTTATCAAGACTTTTTCAGAAAAAGGAAAAAAAAAAAGTGTGAGGCTGATAACGGCAGCCAGAGACTAGACAAATTTACTGCTAGCCTTATAGACGCTGCATTAGAAACACCTTGCATAAGCGATAATTCGTTTTTGTAATTTGAGGCAAAGATGATATAATACATCCATAAATGCATATGAATGTTCATACATTAAAAAATCTAAATATTAAAAACTTTCAAGGATTTAAGATTATGATGGCCGTTAAACGAGTCATAACATGTGAAAAGAGTCTATAACCTTGATTTACTGAGTAAGAACTGCAAGTGACACAAAAAGTCAGCTTTGTTGACAAAACACTATACAGGTCATCGATACAGTACAGTAACATACAAGACAGGATGTTTCAACCTAACAACCTATCTCAGGACATCTGAAGAACAGGTACTCCTCAGTGCTAATGAATAGGAAACCAGTAGAAAATAGATGCCATTGTGTATTACACATACAATGTGATCTCGAGAGCCTGAGAAAGCACAATGTGCCGTGCAACTACAGTAACTTAGCAGAGGAAATGTTTTACAGACAGAAACCTTGGCAGAACACTGAGGTTTGAATTGAATTGAAGGTTAAGTTTTTAATTCTCCATTTCAGTTTTTAATTCTTTTAATTCTCCAAATTCTCTATTTGCCCTCAATATTATACAATTATATATAGAAATGTTAAATATTTAAATATAACACTAATAAGCCTCATTTATAACTATGAGTGTTTATTTTGATGAGCACATTTTTAAACTGAAGTACCAAAGATACCTGTGTGTGCGTTGAGTTATGACGAGCGATACCACGGATACCGGTGTTTACAGTGCCAAGTCTCTCTAGAGATTAATGACATAATGTTTGTGTGCGAGGGAAAACACACGGAAGGGTATTACCAAAACCTCAATGGAGCTGCATGTTGTGAATGAAGTCATTAAAAGCAATTCATTTTTCTTCCCCCTCTTACTTAGGAGCTTCTAAACAAACTCGCGGTGCTGCCACTGAAAACAAACACAGCACAATTTCTTTTTTCTTTCCATGCATACACCACCCTTACTTCGACCTTTCCTTGTTGTGTAATCCAGTTCTAGGTAAAGCCCTCAGGAGAAACCCTTAATAAGTGTTTATTGAGTGTCTGTGTGTATGTGTGTGTTTTGATTGTCAGAGTATCAGTGTCTTTGTGGTTGTTAACGCTTTACAGAGCTGACTCATACAACCTACAGTGCCCTTGTGCAACTATTAAACCAAGTATATGGCATGCCAAAATAAAAAAAGTTATGAATTTTAGATTTATGCGTCCAGCTCAAACAGAATCACAATATAGTTTCAAAACACTACGCATACAAACTATATGGGATGAAGAAATGTAGTGTACACACCCTGTAAACCTTATAATTATCCTCTCAGGCAGAAAACACATCCCCACACTTTGCTTAATCTGCAAAGTTCATCCTTTCAGCCTGAAACTAATGGGACGCTAACAATTTTCCCCTTTTTAATGCAAAAAAAAGTTAGTGTTCACCTGTAGTTTTTACTTTTAACCTGTTTTGTGTAAATGTCTAGTGTGTTTGATTTCTCTGCACGTGTGTGTCCGTTTGTGTGTGTGTTTGGTGAGGCTGTTAACTGAGCGCCCAGCTGCACACTGAATCTCTCTGGAACACAGAGACCTTTTTGTCCGTCAGCAACATGTGGTAACAATCCATCAATGTCAGCAGCCACGCAATGCACACACACGCAACTATAGCTTCGCTCACATTCTTCTTCGGGGAGATGTGTTTTGGTTATCTGCTAATCTCTGTGAAAGTTATTGCATTCTGGCTGGTAATTTTTTTCTGATGTCAGGAAACCAATGACTATACAAAAATGTAACCAGCAGGTTATTGCCCACAAATCAGCCAAACCAAAACCAAAACCACAGTGAATTAAATCTGCCAACATTTACGCAAGAGACAATTATATTGATTAAGAGGAACGTTTAGACTAAGGCTAGGCAACATCTAAAATAAATAAATAAATAAATAAATAAATAAATAAATAAATAAATAAATAAATATTGTCAAGTATAAAAAGAAGAAGAAAAATCAGTACTGGTCTAGGCTAGATTTTAGTTTAGTTATTTAAAAGTATGATTTAATTCAATACGTATGCAATACAAATGCCACATGAGAGGTGTCATGATCACTAGCTGGACTACAATTCTTTCATTTTATGAACTACATATCCCCTCATACACCCCACATACTCCTGATTCCAGATCTCCGACGATTACACACAAAGCTGGTAGCTGATCAAAGATTACATAAACTCTTTATACAGCATACATTCCCTCACACTTTGCTGAGTCTTGTTTTGCTGTAACATTACGAAGCGTTCTCCGTGTCTAGTCTTTCCGTGTTTCTTGACCCTAGCCTTTTTTCCTTGTTTATATTATTGCCACCTGTACCAACCTTATTGCCTGTGACTTGACTATGCTTCTGGATTGTACCTGTTGACCGTTGCCTGCCTGACAATTCTCTAAAACTAAAACTGCACATGGATCCTCACTCCGTTGTCACCCCAACTCCCTTTTGGTTACAAGAGGAATCTTTGCACCTTTTTTTTTTGATAATGAAATTTAAATTAATGATTACACTGATACAAAAAATTTATACAAGTACATGTGCTAATGCTTCTCACCAGTTGTGTGACAAGATTGGGATACTAATTCCACATTTTATTATGGCCAAATTAAAAATATATATTGCAGAAACTACTACTACTTCAATGTTTTTTTTTCTTTTTTCAATGACAAGACGTCCCATTTTGGTATTAAGTTAAGTGTTGGGGAAAGTTACTTTAGAAAGTAATGCATTACAATATTGAGTTACTCCTCCAAAAAGTAACTAGTTGCGTTACTTAGTTACTTTTTATGGTAAGTAAAGTGAATATAACTCAGCAATTTATTTGTAAAAGTTAAATAATTTAAATAAAAAGTAACTCATTACATTTAAAAAAAAAAAAAAAAATAATTTGCTTACTTTTTTTTAAAAGTAATACGATACATTACTCGTTAATTAGAAAAGTAATATTATTACGTAACTCACATTGCTTGTAATGCGTTACTCCAGCACTGCACAGAAAAGTCAAAAGTCAAATTATTAAACTTACATTTTTAACTTTGGTAAAAGTAAAATGGTTGACAATGTTGCATCATCTTTCAATGTAAAAAATATAGTTATGTAAAAATCAAACATCATACTTATTCTGATCTGTAATTATTAAAATATATAAAATAATGAGTGATATTGTTTTCCATTTTAAATTATTAAAAGCATATTGCTGACAAACCTAGTCATCTGATGCACTTAAAGATTTAAGATGACAATGAAGGAGTATTTTAGTACTACACTGTGATCTAGAAATTTGATCAAATAATTCTTATTTTAAATATGTCTGATGTCAATTTTGGGGTATAAACTATTGCTAAAGAGTGACATTTTAGTTGTTCTCTTGTGTAAATCATGGCAAAACTATGGTTTTCATTATTTTAGGCTTCAAAAATCAAATTAACTGAACTTTCTTATATAATAAAAAACAATAAAACTGTATTACACTTTAATTTTTCAGATGCTTATTATTTTGAGCCAATTTTATGTCTATATTGCCCAGCCATTTTAGAGAACCACTGGCATAAATCTGGTATGGGAAAAAGTCCTAAATCACATTCACAAGTTCACATGAGTTACTTTGAAAGCTTGAAACCAACGAAGAGTAACTAATCTCTTGAGTAGCCTTCTCTTATTGGAGTTCACACACCATGCCACTTAACAAAACACAATACATATCTTCATAAGCACCCATAAAATCCTTCCTTCCCCCTCTTTCTCTCTCCATCATGCACGCGTGCACACACACACTCGCACACACTTACTGCACTAACTCTAGGCAGGGCCATTGTGTGAATACGGGTTTGGCAGCTGAACATTTTACTGCGGTTTACTTTCAGTGACATACAGAGTGTGGAGGGCAGTGTGTGTGTGTGTGTGTGTGTGTGTGTGTGTGTGTGTGTATGCGTGTGTGTGTGTGTGTGTGTGTGTGTGTGTGTGTGTGTGTGTGTGCTGTAAAATTGTTGCTTTCCAGAAATCTGCAGAAATAAATCCTTTTTCTTAGCAAACCCAAGTACTGGGCTTCTAAGTATTTGGTCTGTGTGCTTTTATGTCTGTGACCAAAAGGGAAAAGAAAACATTCAGTGTTTATGTTTTTTAGGAATGGTCAGATTGCAGGACGGTTAGACAAAGATAAAACTAGCAAGACAAAAAAGTACGTTTGGAAAGGATGGGATTTGAGCCGTTTCGAAATAAGAATGAGACCAGTGTTAGTCGTGTTATTGTGTGATTAACAGTGTTTTTCAGTAAGACCTCTTTTTTTATTCTAGTATTTTATATGAACACACATTCAGACATTTGCAATACACAGTAAATAAACAGGACTGTTACACAATCCTTCAGAAAACATTCTTTTATGCTGATTTTGGGAAACATTTTTTCTTATTAATGTTAAAAACAGTTGTGCTGTTTCAGAATATTTTTCATAGAATCCATGACATAATTTCTTCAGGATTCAGTTAATTGATACTGAAATATTTTGTAACTGGATGGATGTATAAATGGATGGACAGATGCACAGACAAACAGATGGACGGATAGTGTAGATAGATAGATGGATGGATGGACAGATGGATGGATGGATGGACAACTTGATAGACAGATAGATAGATATATTGATTTCACAACCCTCCCGAAGTTAAAGTGTTTAGTGTTGCCTTATTATTCATATAAAAATTAATACATATAATCTGGTTTATGCCAAACATAACACCTAAATCCAGAGAAACTGAGATTTTTCAAGTGCTCTCTTAATTCTTTACAGAGCTCCATATATGTATATATACCCACACACACACACACACACACACACACACACACACATATATATATATATATAGATTTTTTTTTTATATATATCAACTTTTGTTATTGTGTATATGTATAATCATCTTTGTTATGGATTAAATCCAAAAGCTCTTTGTCAGCAAAATATAATCTTTTCTATGGCTAAATGAACATGCCGCTGACACAGCAAAGCTGAGGAGAAAGGTGGTTTCTACACAAATGAAAGCACACAAACACATACACGGTCCAAGCACACTGACCCGTCCCGCACCCTCCCACTTGCGCCTCATCCCATTCCCAGCTGCCTTGACTGCTGGAGAGAAGGAGAGAACATTCCATTCCATCCAACCAAAATGTGCGTTTTCCGGCCAGCACAGGACGTCTCTCCTTGCGCATGCATCTTTTTCGAAAGTGTGTGTGTGTGTGTGTGTGTGTGTGTATTTGTATGTGTGTGTGTGTGTGTGTGTGTGTGTGTGTGTGTGTGTGAGAGAGAGAGAGACAGAGAGAGAGAAAGAAAGAGAGAGAGAGAGAGAGAAAGTTTGTATATGAATTGACTGAAAACTCTAGTGGACTGCATGTAGACTGAGGATCCAGTTCTCTCATAAAGTACATTGTGTTTTCTGTTCCCTGTCAATTCACGTCTTTTCTTCTAATGCTCATTCAAATGTTTACACATCCCAGCCAACCATATAAGAATTTTCTAAGCACACCAAAAGTACAAAGCACACAAATTAAAAGTAATTCTTGTTACTGTGCAGGTCACGCATGGGTAACCAGCTAGAAACACTTACATAACAAGCAAATCTATGGGAATGTTTACTCCTTCCCTTCAGAGATTTGTGCAGGACTAATAATTGGAGTGAATGTTTCCAAAACATGACCAGCACAAAGCATCTTAAGCATGTAAGATTGCCAAACAGGGCATGTGTGTTGTGTGTTGTGTGTTGTGTGTTGTGTGTGTGTGTGTGTGTGTGTGTGCACATTGCATAATGTGGCATGTTCAAAGACCTCCTTGTTTATTCTGGGCCTTCAGATCAAGGGGCGTGTTGTCATCCCAGCCCACTCCGTTTAGCCAATCAGAGCGTTTACATAAAGGCCCATACAAACACGCACCGCTCGCATAGCTGACCTCAACATAAGTAAGTATGTGTCATCTGTGCTTTCCAGCAAATGTACACAATCACTCCTAACTAACTGTCTCACATTTCAGGGTATTTATAGCAGACACAAATATTGGTGTAAATATGCTAACTCTGGCATTTTAACACATGCAAGAGTTTGAGAAGTACTGTCATTAGAGTGTCACAGCTACTAACTCCTGTAGCTAATTGTATTAAGTGGCAAGGAGTATCTTAGGACAATATTGTGTCTCGGTTACAGTTAGTCGGATTATCAGGCCTGCATCGTGTGCCAAACAAGCACAAATCCCCTGCATTTACAGTAACTATAAACAAATACAGAACGGAAAACAAGAAGAAACAGAGTTTAGTACATCTAGAATTTTTCAATATAAGAATTGTTTTCAGTTCCTTTTTCTGATGGTTTGTGATGTACTGTATATATAACAGTGTCATCATTAGTTTGGTTTGATGGTCACACTTTACAATACGGTTTCATGAGTTAATGTATTTACTAATATGAGCTAATCATGAGCAATACTTGTACCACATTTATGAATCATAGTTCGACATTTTTTTATGCATTATTAACATCCAAATTCATGCTTGTAACATTAGTCAATGCACCATAAGTTAACATTTTATTTTCATTAACTAATGTTAACAAACATGAATAAATACCGTTGTGATTGTTTTGTTCATTGTTTGTTTATCTTAGTAAATGCATTAACTAACATTAACTCATACAAGCTTATTGTAAAGGGTTACTGGTTTGATGTACTAAATGAAGGCAAGGCAATTTTATTTAAATAGCACAGTTCATACACAATGCTAATTCATAGTGCTTTACATAAACAAGAGTAAAAGAGACAAGAAAATAAAAACAAAAAACTGTTAAAAATGAATAAAACAGATTAAAATGTGTTAATAATAGTGTGATTTGTGAGACGTAGCACAGAGCTCATTCAGTAAAGGCACAGCTAAACAGATTCAGATATGTTTTTAAGTCTCATTTTAAATGTGTCTAATGTTTGAGCACATCTGATCATTTCTGGAAGCTTCTAATTTACTTGATCCTAAAGATCTGAGTGATGTGTTAGGTTTGTATTCAGTGAGCATATCTGTAATGTATTGAGATCCTAGGCCTTTCAGTGATTTAAAGACAAGTAATAATACTTTAAAATCTATTCTAAATGTAACTGGGAGTCAATGTAAAGACCTGAGAACAGGTGTGATGTGCTCTGGTTTTCTGGTTTTGGTCAGAATCCAGGCAGCAGCGTTCTGGATGAGCTGCAACTGTCTGATAGTCTTTTTGGGAAGGCCAGTGAGGAGTCAATTACAGTAATCCGCCCTGCTGGTGATAAAAGCATGAACAAGTCCATCTAATGAAACAAGGCATCTAATTCTTGCAATGTTTTTAAGATGATAGTATGCTGATTTAGTTACTGCTTTGACATGACTATTGAAATTTAGATCTGACTCCAGAATAACACCAAGATTCTTTACCTTTTTTTTTGTTTGCCCCCTAGAGCTGAGGTACGCATTCACCTTGAGAACCTTAAGTGCAATGACTTCAGTTTTCTCTTTGTTTATCTGAAGAACTAAAAAATTAACTAAATATATGATATAAATGAACTATAGATATAAAATAAAATTGGAAAATATGCAAATTACACTTCAAAATATTTCAAACTTTGATAGAATTTCAGTGATTTCAGACTAAAAGAAAAAAAATAATGAATGCAAAATTACTTAAAATGTAATTATATAATAAGAAAACAATTTAAATTATATAATATCAAATACCACAATAAATGTATTTATAAACCATTAATACATTTGTAAAAATAATGCTAAAAATTAAAATATTCATTTACATATAAGAAAAAAGGTATTATTTCTACATTTAAACCAAGATCACTGATGCAAATTATTGTAAAATACAAACGCTAAGGAGATTTAAAGCATCAATTAACCAATCCAGTGAAGAAGATTACATCCTCTCTCTAATCAGGAAGTACTAAATGTGCCCCTCCTGTCAGGTGGTGATGAATGACTTGACCACAGAATTGTCTTGACCACATCTAAAGCCCAGCTATTTAGGGTGGTGGACTACACAGACTAAGCAAAGTCTAAAAATGCTCAAGAGGGAGGGGGGAAAAATAAATAGGAACGTCGCCGATCAAACCCATGAGAAAACTATCCTTGGCTTCGGCACTTAAGTTCATCATCGCAGTAAACTCCTCATACACATATACTGTAAAACACACACAGGCCTATGTGACATTGCTTTCAGTGCGTGTGTATTGTGTACTTCTCTCAACTTCTCAACTCACTTCCCACACGTCCAACCTCTTGCTCCACACCCTTTTTGGCATGAAGGAATATGAAAGACCCACAACCAACTCAACAGATAAACAACACTGAACAGACATCAGCAGCACATGTGCTATTTTTAGCTACAATTTGGAACACTGTGTCCCCGCAACGTCCCAGGTTAAGTTGATAGAGGGGACCTGTTTATTCATGCAAGTAGTAAATACTAGATTTTTTTTCCTTCTTTATAACAGAGTGTGTTTTTTTTCCAGTAAAGCAATAAAACAAGTCATCATGACTCCAACAAATCTGTTCTTAATCATTGTTGTATTTTTGATTCTCACTTTATCGTGCCAGCGACCTGTTTGTCTAGCAAAATGCAAGCAGCATGTATTGAACGAGCAGCACGTATTTGAAGGAGCGCAGCTGCTATATTTACTTCATTATAATGGCAGACAGAGCTTGTGACATTTCAGTCAATAAATGGTTTCAAAGGTTTGCCTCTGTAAACTTGTCACATGCACAGTATTGCGTGACACTGTCGGGATGATTCACTGACTGAATATGGGAAATGTGGAGCATTTTAATAAAGACGCGTAATGGAACAGGTTTTCTTGCTTGTCTGCCTACTCTAATATTATTCTCATAATGAAGTTGTGCATAGTGGCTGTCAAAGTCACATTGCTGTGGCTCTCGGGGAGTAACTGAAAACATCTTCATCGACGTTTGGCTTCATCTCTATGCGAATGTTTGTCGCTCTTGTGCACATCTGGGCTGGATTTAAAGAAGGCCCTGTTCTGTTTTATTTTTGCGGGTGTTATTGTGTTTGAGAATGTGTATACATTGCGGCTTTTCTAGCTATGATCAGAAGGGTAACTCGCTCATGGGGCGAGACTGGGTTTCATTTGGTTTTCAAATTTCATTGTAGGCCTACAAGTGTATCATGAATTGGGGTTGAAATAGATTGTTGTTTAAAGAGTTCACCCAAAACTAAAAATTCTGTCATCATTTACTCGCCCTTCATTTGTCGCAAACATGTTTGAGTTATTTCTTATTTCACAGAAACACAGAAGAAGATAATTTGAAAAATGTTGAAAACTGGTAAACCTTTTCTACTATGAAAGTCAAGGGTTTCTGGTTTCTAACATTCTTCAGAATGTCTTCTTTGGTTTAAAACCAGTTGAGGGTGAGCAAATAGGACTTTTAGTTTCATTTTTGGGTGAACTATCCCTTTAAGATTGGGAAATTAGCAATCAAAGCTCACTAATGCAGTGTCCGAAATCGCTGGATCATTCACAATTCACTGGGCAGGTCTGTTTTACATAATTTTAACATCAGAGAGATGAAGAAATGTGGTGCATTGCAAGAACACAGAGCAGGACTTGTCCCAAAAACTCGACATTACAAGGCCCTAATTAAGTTAAACCACATCACACAACCACATTAATACAGAATTAATCTGTGTTGTCACAATATGAATGCACCGACCACTTTATTAGGTACACCTGTCTAACTGTTCAAACACATGGCAGCAACACAGTGCATTTGGGCATGTAGACATGGTCAAGACGATCGGCTGCAGTTCAAACTGAGCATCAGAATGGGGAAAGAAGGTGATTTAAGTGACTTTGAAAGTGGCATGGTTGTTGGTGCCAGACGGGCTGGTCTGAGTATTGTACTTTAAAATGTATTTTAAATTTAAAAGTGAAGCCAGAATTATTAAACCCCCTGAATTATTAGCCTCCCTGTTTATTTGTTCCCCCAATTTCTGTTTAATGGAGAGAACATTTTTTCAACACATTTCTAAACATCATAGTTTTAATATGTAATTTCTAATAACTGAATTATTTTATCTTTGCCATGATGACAGTAAATTATATTTGACTAGATATTTTTCAAAACACTTCTATACAGCTTAAAGTGACATTTAAAGTCTTAACTAGGTTAATTAGGTTAACTAGGCAGGTTAGTGTAATTAGGCAAGTTATTGTATAATGATGGTTTGATCTGAAGACTATCAAAAAAATAGAGTTTAATTGGGCTAATAATTTTGACCTTAAAATGGCTTAACACTGCTTTTATTGTAGCGGAAATAAATCAAATAAGACTTTCTACAGAAGACAAAATATTATCAGACATACTGTGAAAATTTCCTTGCTTTGTTAAACAGCATTTGGGAAATATTTAAAAAAGAAAAAAAATGAAAGGGAGTTTAATAATGCTGAATTCAACTGTATTTTAACTAATTAGAAAATTGCATTGGAAAACTGTACCTAATAAAATGGCATGTGTGTGTGTGTGTGTGTATATATATATATATATATATATAAACAAAAACAATGGCCCCAACATTGATAACAAGCAGGAAATGTTCATGGGCCAATGACATATATAATTTTTTTTTCTCCAAAGCTTAAATGTTATTACAGTTTAGTGTGTCTGTGTGTTTCTGTCTCTGTGTGTGAGATAGCATTTATTATGTAAGGTTTAGTATAATGTTAATATAAACTAAGTAATGAAATAGACATACATGTTCAACTTCTGAAAGGGTGAACTTTTATATAAAAATTTTATAATCAGTTGCATAAAATAGTCAAATATTATTGGTAATCATAATTATTTCTAGAACAATATGTTGCACGTTGCACCAAAAAGCTGTTATCTCTCTCTCTCTCTCTCTCTCTCTCTCTCTCTCTCTCTCTCTCTCTTCATATAGAATCATATCAAGCCTGTCATCAATATTGACACCTACAGTACAGTAGAGTATTTGAATCATCAAACAAATTGTAACTTCCTCTGCAACAAGTCTTATGAGTAAACTAGTATAGCAAATAATCATAAAAATATATAGCAAATATATATAAATGTATAAATACTGTATGTAAATCACATGCATATAACTATATAGAAAATCTAATTGTTCTCTTAGAATTGACTCCAAAGCTGGATTAGGGTGTAATTAAAGACACAGTTTAGGTTTTGAGCAACTGACAGCCCTGACCTCAACTTTAAGCCCACTAAAAATCACCAGAAGCAGTTAAATTTGACTTTCACCCTTTATGACCAGTAGCTGGATATTTAGTATCTTACTGTATGCTTGCTTGTGTGGAAATATTTGCATATTTTACTTTGCTGAGCTTGGCAGATTATGAATAGACAGCACCCAATTTTTCTGCAAAGACTAGATAAGAACAAAGCAGCACGCCTTAATCATATGTCTACATGCAACACTAGTGAATATCACTGTACTGTATGCTTATCATTTACAGTATAGCCAGCAAAATAATTCACAAGAGTTCCCATGTGCCACAAAAAAAGAGACAAAGAAAAGAAGTGTAGCAGCAGAGAGCGTGTCACAGGGTTTTCTGCTGTACCAGCAATTCTCACCCCCCCCCCCCCCCCTTCTAGTTCCTGCTGCCTTGACTTTTGGGCCGCATGATTTCCTGTTTCTGCTGATGTGACCCACACAAACAAAAATACACTCTCTGTGTTGCACGTGCACATTGTATCACACACACAGAGCTACATAGCAATGCTCGGTCTTTAAACAAAGCACTTGTGCTTTGACCAGGTGACCTACTTTTAGGTTATATCACACATGTATGCAATCAGCTGAGGATAATCTCATGGGACTTTTAGCCACAAGCATGAAATATCAGTCTAAATAATGTAGGAATCCACTCCTGTAGCTCTAAAGCCATTTAAGCTTTGCTTGCACTTTAACAGTGTGTCTGTACATAATGTTCACTCAGTTCTGGTCGACATGCATGTGTTTGAGGAAGATATCATTGGTTGAGGCAATGTGACTTTTAGATAAGGTGACAAGTTTGTGGTATAAAGAGTTGATCTTGAAAGATATACAGTACAGTAAGCATTTTTTTGTCAGTAACTGACTGGCTGAATTCTTTGGGAAACAAAAAAAAAGATATTTTCAGAAATGTTTAGACAGGTTTTTGTCCCTACCTCAAAGATTTTCATTATATGGAGAAAAATAAAATATTTATGTTGAATTATGATCAATAAATAATCTCACATTTTTTAAATACTTCCATTTAACCCTTGTGTACTGTTCAAATTGACTACCTTTTTGTTATGGTCGTGACTGTTTTCCCCCCTTTGACTTCCATTATAATGATTCTTTTTTGATTGCAAAGTCATGACAGCATATAATCAAGCATTGTTGATTGTTGGTGTTTTTCTCTGTTGGAAAGAGGTCAAACTTTTCATTTTTACTGTTGATCATTAGTTGGCAGCATTACCCCTTTAGATAGGCCTGCGCAAAAAGTTTCTGTTGTTTATATGGAGTTCTATGGAGTAAAACAGCAAACTAAGTGTCTGTGCATAAATACACTTAATATGTGCTAAGACTGTTCTGAGAGCATAACTACTTATTTTTTATTTTCCAAACATATTAAGGTAAGTGTTCTCTCAAACAAACACACTATACTTCATATAACCATATACATTTTATCCAGAAGCTAATCTTTTTTGCACTGCAACTAATGATTAACTGTAAAAATTTGTAAATGTACCTCTTCCTAACTGGGAAAACCAGCAACAATCAAGAATGCATGACTATATGGTGTCATTATAATGGAAGTCAATGGGGCAAAAACAGCCACTAACATAACAAAATGGTAGCAAAATTGCCTAGAGTTTTGTTACATTTTTGACAATTTTCAAACATTTTCCCAAAACATGTCAAAATAAGATGTCACCAACATTCATTCCATTTGCTAAAAAAAAAGAGAAAGCTATGGTCAAATTAAGACTCAAATTCACCCAGAGTGGATGAACACATCCCCAACAGCACATAAGGGTTAAAGTCAAAATACATATTTATAACAGCTTAATGCTGAGTAAATAGTGATCTTTTCATTTTTGAGTGCAATATCCCTTTAAGAAGTCTTAAAAAGCAGTGCTCAGTGGATGGCTCACCCAAAAATGAAAACTTACTCATCATTTACATGCCCTCAAGTGCTTTGAAATCTTTATGGGTTTCTTTTTTTCTGCTGACCAAAGATGATAATTTGAAAAATGTTGATTTTAGAGCAAGTAGAGGATGGGTGAAATATCTCTTTTATTTTAAAGGTTACCACAGGGAGGGCCACTATTTTAATGTCTTTTGGCCAGCTCGATATTGACCAGTTTATCTTTGTAACCATGTTTTATTGGAGAAAACATGTCTGCCATTTTAATACTGGAGAAGTGACTGAAATGCAAATATTTGCATAAATATATACACCTTGATAGTGATCTAGATAGGTTAATTCCTTCATTCTTTAATTTTCCTTCGGTTTAGTCTCTATTTCAGAGGTCGCCACAGCGGAATGAACCGCCATTTATTCCAGCATATGTTTTAAGCAGCGGATGCCTTTCCATCCACAACCCAGTACTGGGAAACAATTTTAGTCAATTCACCTATAGCGCATGTCTTTGTACTGTGGGGGAAACCGGAGCACCCAGAGGAAACCCACTCCAACACGGGGAGAATATGCAAACTCCACACAAAAATGCCAACTGGCCCAGCTGGGACTCGAACCAGCAACCTTCTTGCTGTGATGCGACAGTGCTAACCTCTAAGCCACCGTGCCGCCTAGATAGTTTCAACATAAACAAAAAAAAAGCTAATTGCCCCATTATCCTTTACAATATTAATAACCATCCAGAGTGATGCCTGCTAATGTCTTCCTTCAAAATAAACCCGACTGATTAGATGATTAAGGCTTGGGTCACTTTGGCTGTGTGCGTGTGTTTGGATAAATAGGAGATTACAGTTCTAAACATAGAAATATTGAGACGTGCAGGAATACACATAATATCCACCTCCATGCCTGTTTTTCCTCAACTCGTTTGCTCTTTTGCTTTCTTGCCTGTACTCTGTAAAGGAAAGCTTCTTTTTTTTTGTCCCAAGTCAATCACACACCAGTTGAATTGAACAAAAAGGCCATCAACAACTCAATAAACAAAAACAAACAAACAAGAGGCATGCTTTCTTGTTAGGGGGTCGGTGTTTGTGTGTCTGAGACACGGCTGGTTTGAACAGCACAGTCCCTTCTCTGTGTAACTGGCTTAGGAGGCTTCGATCTGTCACTTATTCGTTCATCTCGCTTTCTCTCTTCACGTCTCTTTGTTCTGGTTCTCTGAGGCACACGAGGCTTAACCACACGCTCACTAGTGCTGCAGCTCCCCGTCATGACGAAACACACTGAAACACACCGCATGGACATGTCCTCCGAGCTCTGTCTGTCTATTGATTTCCCCATTCCCCCTACACACTTTCTCTCTCACTCTCACACTTTCCTTTCACAGAGATATATGACAATCCCTTGTGCCGTACTCAAGGGGTCAAGGTTTGCCTGGTTAGCTCGGTCCACTTAACCCCTTCTGGTAGATGTTGTAACTGCACAATCTGCCAGCAAAAAGCAGTGCTAGGCTTTCAGTCATTCAAAAGTGAATGTTTTGACATTTTCTGACATTTTTTTTCATTTCTGACTACATTTTAGCTTTTTTCCTCTGTGTTTCCCTAGGATTTCCACAAATGGAATCACAGAATCTGTTCAGAATTTCCTATATAAAATGGAATGTCACAGAATTTGATAAATCAAAAGTAATTTGGTCCAAAAATGATCATATCAAGTACACAAAGAAACCTAAGCATCTTCACTGCAATTTGTCAATATAAAAGCTCGGTTTAACCTGAAGAAATACAAAAAATTTGCCAGACAATTTGTACTATGGAAGAAGATACTTCTCAAAGTTGTAGTAGTAGTAATAATAATACTAAGGAGTATTTTAAAAAGTTACATTTATACTGTAT
>CAIGQZ010035027.1:14761325-14781907 GCA_903798205.1 Danio tinwini
AGACAGACAGACAGACAGACAGACAGACAGACAGACAGACAGACAGACAAACAGACAGACAGACAGATATTAAATTAATTGTTAACTGACCAAATAAAGTTACAAACGAATGGATGGTCTGACAGACCAACAGAGAGACAGACAAAACATACCCTCAATAGGTGGAAAGATGGATGGACAGACAGACTAAGCAACAGACAATACTTTAAATTGATAGATAAAGAAACGGCTTTATTCTGTGAGGCAGAATAACTATCTAATATTCTGCATGCAAAAAAGTAACTGGATCACATTTCTGCAAACAGTGTGTGTCTAGACACACTGCTGAGGTGTGCATGTGGGCTGTATGAAATATGGGCAAAGACCTTGTGCATTCAGTCTGCCTAACAACAGTGATTCATAATTCATTGAAGTGTTGAATGTGCCCACCAGGCTTTTAGTAGTTTTGCATTTGGGTATGTATGCATGTGTAATTGTGTGTGTGTGTTCTCAGCGAGTTGGTTCACTGTAAAATGCGCAGACAGAGATGCTCATGAGACTCTTTGTCCGACCCTTTTGCGCTCTCCGTCTAGACATTCAGTGTCTGGAGATATAAGAAAGTCAATGTTTTTGCCTATGCCAGGTTGCCTAGCACATGTGCGTATGTGTAGTGGGAGCTTTTTTAAAGGGGATAGTTATGCACTGCGGGTAAGCTTAGCAGCTCAACAGACTTTCTGTGCTTTTTGTGGCACGCCTTAGGGAGTCAAGCTAAATTCCTGGCCGTGCCAGAGGGAAGTGCTTTAGAAGTACATGGGGCACTCTCAGGGCACAGCCGTTAAAAGACAGATACAGAAGTGTAGTTTTGGACAACACTCAAAGCCTGATTTTCCCCTCATCCTGGCTTTCCCTTTCGCTCTCATTTTCACTGTAAACCCATTTCCTTCAAAAACACTGCACTTTTCCAAGTTTGAGGTTGCTAATGGCAAGTCTAGTTCAAAAAAAGAGAGAGGACTGAGACAGGCTGATGTTCGCATTCTCGTGCATTTATATGTAGTGGTTTTGGGCAAAAGTTGTTTCAAAGGTTGTTTCTCAGTAACCAGCCATTGTTGACACTCTCTGTGAAAACAAGATTCTTTTTACAGGATTAAAAGAGTAACTGCGGCCACGACATGCAAATTCAATTGGTGTTACATACAGAAAAGTTGTTCTAAATGTTTGTCACCAATCTGAGACTAAACACTAATGCGTTTAGTGCTGTTAATGCACAGACTGGATAGAAGAGGCCTCACAGTCTACTCCCACTGTCCTCTTCTTCTCTCCCTCCCCCTCTGCTCTCTTCGCTAACTCTGAAAGAGAGAGAGAGCTGGAGGACTGCCAGAGTACGCGACCGCCCTTTACACACACACTGCAGCACAGCTACACACTGACCTACATATGCTTCCATTGCGCTGATTGAGTGCCCCACTGAACCTTACAGCCAATCACAGATGGGGGAGGAGTGCAAGTCAGCCAATCACGCCCCTCGCCCTCAGCACAAGCTCTCACAGTCTCTATACAATTTTAGAGTTAAAGCAAAAAAATGCTCATCGAAAGTGGAAATGAAATGCGAATACTTTTTTTTAGCTCTTTCACGAGATTTGAATGTTTCAGAATTCCCACAGCAGGGTCTGTGTTGGGTTGTGTTTGTCTAAATGATGGGGTATTTGACTGATGTTAAATTTGCCTAATCACCACCGAGACGAAACCTCAGTGGACTGTGAAGAGGCTAATATTGTCCAATCACATATGTTGTCAAGTATACCTTAACACACCAAAAGAAACTTGAGACCCCGTTCAAACTTACACTCATCTATGTCACATCCATAACGCTGGAACGATGATTTATTTTATCTTGGCTGGAATACATTTTATTAAAAAAAATTATTAAAACTTCTATGGTCAATATTATTAGTCCTCCTAAAAACCTTTTCGACGTAGTCTAATCTGCTTGTTAAGTCGTGACGTATCGGTGACGTATGGAATACTGTTTCCGGGTCCAAGCTGCTACTCATTTGAATAGAGAAAATATTTGTTTATGGCCACTTTTTTGTCATATCACACATTAAAGTGAATTTTATATAAAATCATGGTGTACACAACAGTTTCTGGGCTTGCTGCATCACAACTACCAATATTTGAACAGTTTATAAAAATGTATAATTTTCTGTTCATCTGATATTAGGCATGGATATAAATTGTCATCGTGATTTTCGAAAGTAATACATCGCTTTGTAAATGTTTATTATTACCATTTAATGAGTCTTCCCATACAGTTTGATATAGCGCTTGGACTTAACAAGTGGATTAACCTACTTCAACCTTACAATTGTACTTTTAGCAGAATATTATTATCTTGCAAAATGGCTAGTAAAAATCATCATGGCAAAGACTTAGCTTTAAGAAATTAGTTTTAAAAAACTATTTTGTTGGAAAAAACTCCTCACCATTAAACTGCACTTAAAATAATACAATAATCATACAAATTTCACATGAGGGCAGGGTTCAACATTAAGGACTGCCCGATGGTTCGAGGCCAGCGTGAGAGGTGCTCGGGACAGTAGACAGGAAGTGACTTGTCACAAAAATTTTATTTGCCTGCGATTATTTGTCAATGAGGTATATGCACATGGACTTTTCATTTCAGTCAGCCAGCCCCAGGGCTTCCGGTTAATTGTCATACCATACAAAATCGCAGCTTTTGAGATGCGACTTCTTAAAAAAAAACAAAAAAAAACAGGGATCTTCACTGCCTGGCCGAGATATGATAAAAAGTGGGTATCAGACCAACACAGAAGCACTGCATTAAATTATATGTTTCCATGCCATGTCTTTAAAATATGGAAATTAATTTTACCCCAGTATTTTCAATGGAGTTTCTGCACTAGCCTGCTGCTAATGATGGCGCCTGCGTTTAAATGGTCTTTCGTCTCTTTTTACGCTTTAACAACCAAATAGATGCTTATTTCTAACTGATTATATTAAATTACATTACAACATCAGTGCTGTAAAAGGAACCATATGAAATTGAAAATAGTCACATAAGCCTTTTACTGGATGTTCATCATTGGCCGAAAAACAGTAGCTGTGCATATACCTCTTTGTGTGCAAATTCAGTTTAGATTCGGGAAACAGTTTTTGCTTTTAAACCTTTAAATGCTACCTTCTTTGTGATGTCGTAAACACCATATTGCTTTTTGGTTCCTCTTATATGATTGGATGTTGTGAGCACATTATTTTTTCTCCTAACCTGATAACAACCAGTACAGTGAAGGGACGACAACATGGTGGCAACATCAAATTATGAGGTTAAAAAAAACCCATCTGTTTCTAACGTCTTTTAGAAAAGCAGACATTTCCATGGGTACAACATGACAAAAAAAATGAAGTGATGTTTTGCAGTTTGCCGTCAGCTTGACAAGTCAGCCACCTTTTGTTAAATAATTTAGAACTGCAATAAAATACTTACACATTTTCCATACTGCTCTTTTTGCATATTCAACTTGAACATTTAAAAATATTTAAATTCAAAAATATTTAAATTCCTAATTTGCAGACGTTATATTTGACACATTATTTAAAATATGTGGCTAAGATATAGCTATTAACTTTTTTTTTGGTGGGCCACGGAACATTTTGATTGGGCAAGTAAAAATGTTGATAGGGCCAGTAGAAAAAATCCTTAGCACTGAACCCTGGGGGATAATAATTTTATATAACTGTATATTAACTGTCATTAATCATGATTAATATTTAATTGTCAGTTTCCTTCTTTAAAAAAAATATTTTGTGGAAGGTTACATATTTTGGGGATCAGTAATTTCGTGTGTTTTTGAAATTCTCTCAAATTCATTTATTTAACTGTACTCATAATATTTGTAATCTTTTTAAATGTGTTTAATTTTCATTTTTTATTACTTGTTTTGACTTAATTCTGTATGCAAGAGACTGAGGATACATAAAAAGAATTATTGAAAAACATGGCAATTCTCCTTAACATCATCCTGGTCAGCAATTGGTAGAAATTCAAAGCGCTTTCTTCATTTTTTTATCTTGGCTGGGTTTTTTTTTATCTCTTCAAGATCTTGTTTTATCTGCCTGTTCAACTCCCTCTCTCCACCTTTTTTTCTTTTTCATAGTGTAATTTCACTCTGCGTCAAGCAATCTGGTGTGATGCATGGTGTGAAAGCGAATCTGATGTAACCACACAGCAGATTACATTATAATCTCCACACGCTCTCTGTACGCACACACTGTAAGTGTGCATACACACACTGTACACTAAAGTCAGCTCATATGACCAGCCACCTGACTAAGCTTTAAATGTACAGACTAATCCTGCACTGCACATCACACCACTGAGAAACTGTCTTTATAAAAAAAAAGTGCCAATATCAAACACAAGCCTTGTACAAAATAACGTTAGCCAGTGTCTTCATACAAACACTATAACTCTGTGTGTCAAAAATCTCGCCCGTTCCAAGCCTTTGTGTTCTCCTGGAAAAACCTTGGATCCTACTGCACAGCTGCAGGAAGAGGGAAAAAAACAGAAGGGAGCGAAAAGCTGGGTGGAAGAAAAGGAAAAGTAAAACAAACAAGGGGAAGAAGTGGGGAGAGGAGAGACAGGAAAGGCACACTAACCCATATTTACCAAGCAGTTCTGAGAGGGAAGAAAATCTGTGGGGAAAGGCAACGACTTTTACCAACCATTCAGTCCCATCATATGTGGGGCTGATACTGTAAATCATCATAAAAACTGTAAACAACATCATAGTCGTCAGCATCATATTCTCACTTACATATGTGTGAATCAATCAGACTAAAAGCCCTTTGAGTCGAGCGATGATGTCATCTGCTAGATCATCAGCAATCCTGTCCCACTGGAGCAATCTCTAACTATCCATCTGTCTCTGCTGTGCGTTCTGCTATCTCTTTCACTTTTAATGTTGCTTTATTGAGCAGCTGCACAACCTGGTTTAAGCATATATTCTTATATATAATAAACCAGTGAAACTAAATTAAATTAAATGAAATTAATTAGTGTTTCAGCATCTAATTAGCCAAAAGTGAAAATTCAAACAAACTTTTTTTTGCATTTCTTATCAGATACTTTTATACAAAATTAATCTTTGGTTTATATTAGAAAAGATTTAAATGACTTTTGACCCTCCAATTAAACTCTATTACCCCAAAAGCTTTGAAATGTATAGAAAAACATAGAAAAGCATTGAGACTCAAGATATTTAAATTCAATTTTCTGAATAATAATGATTAAAAAGAATATCATCCACTGCATGCATGTAGTTGAGAATCTGTAATATACTCATATTTACTGTATTATTTCTCTAGGGCTTTTTATACTTTGATAATACCCTGGGTTATATCGATGGCAATACCAAAGACTCTAGAATACAATAGACATGTCACTAAAAAAAGTGTAACGATCAACATGGTGAATAGAGCCCCGCCTACTAGTGCAGGAGCCAATCATCGAACGCTATATAGTGAATAAAGCCCATCTTATAGTAACAGGAGTCAATCATCGGTGGCTATAGACTGACAATACTCCGGAGGAGGTGTTCGGACCAGACGTGAGTTTCTGCAGATTTTGTGTGATTTGGACATTTAGAAATGAAACTAAAGGCACAGTTGTTGTTTAGTTTTATTAGTGATTCCTAATATGAAATTTAATGATAAGCTTGGCAAGCGATTTTGGAGAATTTTATGTTTCCTCATTCAGATAAAATGCCCGAGCATACTGCCCGAGAGGTATTTCAAAGATGGCCGCAGAGTGAAATGACTTACCTTAAAGGGACTTTGGCAATACCAAAAAAAAAAGATTTTAGGTATTATAAGTTATTGTAGTTTACTTTTCAATACATAAACTCTGCATACCACTGCTTTTTACTCCACAGCACCAATATACACCAGATTAAGGCCCAATCCCAATTCTACCCCTCAGCCCCTCCCCCTTACCCCTACCCCTCATTTTGCACGTTAAAGTGATGGGGTAGGGGTGTCCCAATTCTCTTTAGCTTGAAGGCGTAGGGCTAAGTGGAAGGGCTAGACAGCCCTTGAAACGAAGATTTTTCAGGACCACACTCGAAACCAAGGGGTAAGAAAATTTCCCAGAATACACCAGCTACAACAACAGCATGGCTGCACACGGAAGTCAGGAGATGCACAAATTAGTATTTTTTGTCATTATTACCAATTTTTACAACAAAGAAAAGCATATGTTTTAATACATTTATAACGGCATTCATGTTTCACTGTCATGCTTTAAACAAAATGCTAAAACAAAAACCACTAAATTTTGCTATCTCTAATCCCTAATAATAACTCCTGTATAGCAGTTTTACAACATTCTATCACTCGATGACACTTGAATACCCTGTCAGAAATGTCTAGTGGCTGTGAATGAGCTTTTTACAGTGTCTGCTATAATGTTAATGTTGTTTTTGTGTTTACATAAATGAATATGGCCACAGAGTAAATGCACAGTACAGTTATGATCTTATTGCTACATTATCTCGTTATGATAATGTGATGTCGTTGCCTTCAGTGATTTCCTGAAGATATACACCAAAAAATAACACAACTGGAATAACTACAGCAGTCGCGATGATCGATCTCAAATAAAGAGGTCGAGATGACATATGATGAAATGTGCAGGTGTTGTAGTGCTGTCCCGTTTTTTAGGTGTAAATTTTGAAGCCCTTCCCCTTCCAAAATAAACTTTCAGCAAGCAAGCATAAAGCACTTATAATCATAAATTACATGTATCCTACAATGTCAAAGCAAAGATCTTATACTAAAAAGGAGTCCATACACTGTATAATGAGCCGTTTGTATTCGAAGCAACATTGGGACTGTATGTTTCCCTCAAGGTCTACACACAACACAGGAGAGTGTAACCTCGCACCCCCACCCCACTCATTCACAGTAATCTGAGAGAAAGAGAAGGAGGGAAACTCTGATAAAAAAAGAAGGAAGAGAGAGAGAGAGAGAGAGAAGGCGAGGGGCCCCTTTTTCTGGTACCCCATGTAACCCCTTACTGGGCCCCTACATAGAGAGAATAAAAAGCAGAACACTGTAACACCATGGGCAAGTTTTAGGCTAGTTTCAGTGATGATGATCAAAATTGCATGTATGTATGTATGTATGTATATAATTGTTATGCGTTAATATTATTATTATCAAAATATTTTCCTTAAAATAACTTAATGATAGCATTAACTCGTTAACTACAAGAACAGATTGATCATAATAAAATGTTTAATCTGATTGACGCACACAGAGTGGGAGTTCACGCTACATTACTACATATGGTCACTCATGCGCACATGCTTTCATCCTCACATAAAAGAGAGCCCTATCTTTGAAGCACATGAGCAAGGAAATGCATTACTGTTCCCAGAAAAAAAGGGTGTGTGCGGGTGTCTGTGCCCATTTGCCTGTGTACATGTCAAAAGCTTCAACGCACGCTACAGGAATGAGAGAAAGCGGGAAAAACAGACTCTGGGCCTCTTACTACTCCTTAAAAACTAAGGGGGTGTCGTTGAGGGTATAATATACAGCAGATCATGTAAGCTCGGTGAACCCTGTATGCTTGGTTTGCAGGTTTAGGGAGCATGACTGTTTGTGAGTGCAGTCAATGAAGAGCATGTTTACTCATTAAACTCTGTGACCCTCTCCATGTCACTCAAGCTAGCTATTTCTGTACACCACTCTTCAGAAGTTTGGAGATTTCCCAAACTTTATATTAGGTGGCTTTAAGTTATATGTACTTACATTAATATTAATTATTTGTTACAAAGTACTTATTGTTTAAATGCATGTGTTGCATTTTACTTATGATTGATTAAATTCCTGCATGTAATTACATCTGTAATTACACTGTTGACCATCCTTTACACCCTAACCCACACTTAAAACTACCCACATACAATGATATAAATTATTTGTTACAAAGTTCTTATTGTTTAAATACATGTTCACGTTTTTCTTCTGATTGATTAAATACCTGCATGTCATTTATTTCTGTAATTACATCTTTAATTACACTGTTGACCATCTCTTACACCTTAACCCACCCTTAAACCTACCGATACCACCAAACCTGTCCCTAACCCAACCTTTATTCCCCCTCAAGAGCAACAAGTGTTCTGCAATACATTATGAACACAGTAAGAACATTGTATTTATTTTTTGATGCAACTAAGACCACCTAATATGATTTTTTTTAAAATGGCTTTTTAAAAATCTCACAAAGATCAAAAACAGTAATACTGTGAAAAAAATGATTTAATATATATTTTTTTCTATTTAAATATATATTCTTTCCTAGTTACTTGTAGATTGTTCAGAAATTCTTCTAATAAGCCAATTTTGTGTCACCAGTGTTGAAAAAACTGCTGCTTAAATGGTTAATACACCCAAAAGTAAAAATTTTGTTATTAATTACTCATTCTCATGTTGTTACAAACCCCCGAAACATTCTTTTTCTGGACTTTCTAGTCAGGAACCTTGCTGTTTATGGAGGATGAGAGAGCTCTCAGATTTCATCTACATTATCTTAATTTAAAAAGTCTGCAGAAAATAATTTTTAAATGTACTGAATCATAATATCCTAAAACATCATAATTGGGTCAATTATTTATCACCTAATGCACAAATAATTTGATTGCTTAATTTTTTGCTCAAAGTTTTGAATGGCTGACCGTAAGACTGCTTTATGCTTCTGCATCGAGTGATTGGCGTGACCCACGGTGCAGGCCTTGTACATAGTCATGCATTTGTACTTCTGTGCGCTGTTTGTGTTGCTCTGCAATAGCACTTCCGAAACGCTAGCTGGCAGTAGGTTTTTATATGTCACTGTGTCATGTTTCTTTGTGGATGTTTTGTTTTTTCTGAACGCTACCTTAATGCACAAGTAGCTAAAATTTGCTCATTCAGAGATGGGAACCGGCGGACGTGCATCAACTTTAATCATAAGGTAAACACAAAACAAAAGTTTCCATCTAGAGCTACTTCACAGGACTCGACACTTGTGAACACTCGCTCCAACAGGTTCGCGTGGCTCTCTGTCCTGCCCACACTGGTCACAGCTGCTAAGCCGACTAGTCACAGAGCTTGCGATACGCATCATTGCAACGTGTGGTTAAATATTTTTGAAAGGTGCTCGAAAACTGCGCCACAGCATACGCATGCGCTTGATGCAGAAGTAAAAATCAGCCTTAAATATTTATTTATCCCTATGTCATTTTAAATGTGCATGACTTACTGTGTGTAGAACAAAAATAGGGTTTGAAATGAAAAATAAAATAGAATTTTAGAATGTCTATTTTTTAAAATAAGTTTTTAATGATCCATAACAGACTTTAGCGTAAACACCCTGTATGTATGTTACAATATTTTTTTTCAGTTATGACAATGCAAATCCAGAATAACTCTAAAATTAACCAATTCTAGGCAAAAAAAAGGCTAGACTAAATAGTGCATGTCTGCCAAACCAGAGTGATTTCCTATTTTCATTAAACACTGTGCATCCTGGAGTCAAATCTGAAATGTGTGATGCATTCTTCTGCGAATACACATTCTGAATTATTAAAGAGACAATGAACCTAATGTTTAATAATTAACTAAAAAAACCTTATTGCAATTATTTTGTGTGTCAATCTAAAGAATTTGAATGCTTCAGTCAACCAATTTCTTCAACCATCCTCCATTTATTATGGTGCACTCAATCTACTCTCGTAATCACATTTTGTTTTACAGACACAGAAGATTTTTTTTTTTGAGAATATAAAATGCAAAGCATGAACAAATGAGAGTCAGACAAACACGAAGAGCAACATTTCAGCGTTAGCAGTCTGAATAAGAAAGCACACAAGATGCCCAGGAGCTGTGGAGCGATTTCATGCCCCCATAAACACTGTAGCACACATGGGAGTATAGAGAGAACGAGAGCAAGAGATGGGGGAGGAGGGCAGGCAGAGGTAAATGGGACAAAACTGAGAAATCTAACTAAAAATACAGTCAACATTAGTTAGAGATTAGAATGTCTGCGTTCAAATGTGTGCCAAAATGCATGTGCTTGATTTCTTTAGCCCATCATTTTCCTGACATACTGCTTCCTCACTCTGACTGAGCGGGCTGATAACAAACTGCTGATGTGTCCAGCAGCTGGAACCATTGCAGACTTTACTGCTAAGTCAGCATTTTGGCCCCCATTCAGCTTGATCCACTGGCCTCTACTGACATCCATATCACCAGAGCTGACCCCAGGGCACATTAGAGACAGGTGTGTAAACACCGAAGGTGCAGTGAAAAGAGATACGTTTTCACTGATAGCGTGCAAGGCAATGGACTCTTAAAACAGATAATAGGCATGTGGCGATGATCTCACCACCTGCAGAACATCTGATTGGCCTGATGGTTAGAACACATTGTATTGATAAGAGGTGTTAGTTTGACGCAGTATGGCAAACTGTACTCTTATGACAGCAGTTCTTGGAAAAGTATTTCACTTCATGAGAAATTCAGATTGAGAAATGTTCAGACAAAGAGACATTTAGTGCACAATCCAAAATTCACAGTGATAAGGAAATCAAAACCTTAAAATTTGACATGGAAAATACCTACAAAACAGGGGTTTTCCAGTCTTGCTGATAAAGGGCTGTTCTGCAGAGTCAAATTAAACACACAATTAGGGTTGGTTTGACTGCTTGTTGGGACATAACTCTGGACATTGGTCCTCCAGAAGCATGGTTGGATGTCCCAGACCTACACAAACTAATAAGTTTCTAGACATTTGATTAAGTATCAGGTGTCATATAGTCTATTTATTGTCATGGGTTCCTGTATGGGCTTTTGCACCAGGAAGTTATAGGAACTTCATTATAGGAACTAGTCACCAGTCCAGTGCACCTCCCTTGGCCCACTGTATTCACAACACCACTAATACTCTCAAGTATAGTATGCCAGCAGACAATGACTTTAACCGTGACATTCAACAACTGAAAACTGAAAGGGCAAAATGGAGGGGTAAGAGATGAAATCATCTATGATCACTTATGTATATGCCACTAAGACTAGCTTCATTTTTTAGGTCTTATAACACTGCTTTGGCAGTGTTTCCTATTGTATGCATTTGCCTAGCCAATGTACACTTTTTTCACTGTTTGTTCCTTCTGTGGTTAGGCAGTAGGAAATACTGAAGTGTTAAATAATGGTGCTAAATTATTTCCCCCAAAGAGGCATTCCTAGAACTAAAATGATTCCCGGTTCTGAAGGTGTAAACAAACCAACCCAGCAGACACACATCTCATAAGATAATTAATATTAGGTTGGATTTAGGTCATAACGTCAAGTAACCAAAGTTCAATGTCTAGCCAGCTTCTAAGGACAACGTTATTTTGACGTCCAATACTGATGTCATATTACGTTGATATTTGGTTGATTTGAGGTTGTGTTGAAAAGTGACCAAAATCCAATGTCTGATAGATGTCATAGTGGTAACGTCAACACAACGTCAAGGTGTAACATGATTAGACGTTGATATTTGGTTGATTTTAAGTTAATTTTAGGTTGGACGTTGGACATTGACGTCTGCCTGATTTTAATTTCAAAACAAAATCCAACATCCCCATGATGTTGGGGTACGTTCGGGTACAACATCAATATGACGTCATGTTAACGTCTTGTGCCAGGGAAGAAGCAGGCACTTCCGCCAATAGTTCTAGAAGCTATGAAAACGTTCCTCTTGTCCAAAAGCCTCTACTAATTTAAGTTATGGCTCTGTCAGATACACAAACTATCACAAATTTGACTACCAAATTAAGTATGTGCCTGTGGCCGCTTTAGTGTTATGTCACAGAAAATAAATTTGCTTAGTCAGGTATAGGATCTGAAAGCCTTGTGTTGAAGGAGGAACCATCAAACTCAATCTACCATAATCAGGGGTAATCAATCCAATCTTTTGTCTAATCAAAAGTCGACACACACACAATCCCACTTATGAACGGCAAAATAGATGCTCTGCGTCGCCACAACCAGGCTAATAATCACCCACTCCTGTCTGACAGCGTTTCTGTTATCTCTCAAAGGGCTGATGCATGAGATTGTCACTGAGGGTATATTTCTGTAAATTTCCCTCTGTTCAATGCGATAATCACTCACTACAAAGCCATCTCATCTCATTACTACTGGCTTTGTCTGGACAGAAGCCCCTGACATAGAAGCCTAGCTTTATTGTACTCAATTAAAGTTTAAACAAGAACAATTTATCGGCACTGTGGAGGGCTGACATGCCTAATAGGAATTGACTGGTCAAGAACAAAACAAATTAAACTTTCAAAAGCCTCAGAGCAGGGAAAGGGCTGCTAACAAGCACACCTTTAGAAAACTGAACAGGTACATTAAACGAGCAGAAAAGGTGGGAAGAAGCATAGGATGAATGAGATATACATTCAAATATCTTTACCACATTATATCTGCTTCTGACATGCCGCTGTAGATGATGCCCCAGGAAGTCTGTGTTTTAATCAGATGTTTTCAGATATGAAAATGTTTGCTGGGCGAGGGATTGAAAAGGACATTTGTACGTGTTGGTTGAATCTTTTGTGCTTACTTCTTACCTTAACACAATGCAATATGTACAGATTATGTGATGTAAATTGACACTTTATACATACTCTATACAGTCCATTTGCATATGCATTGATATTCCACTGCTGAAAGGAGGTTTTCAGACTGGAAAGATCAGTTCAACTCTAGTTGTAAATATTTGCTGGCCTCAAACGAGCCTGGAGAATGGAGAAGTGCTGATGCTATCTATGGCATGAGCATTGCACTGAACTCCTCTATATATCTAAATACACAATATTGTGGATGATAGGATATTGCCGAATTAAGTTTGAAGAAATTAAGGATTTCTGTGTATGAACTAGAATGTGCTAGAATCACTCCTGGTACAGACTGTTTGTAAAAACACCAAGATGCACAATGCCTGGTTTTTACTGGTTACAGTTAACCAACACATAGCACCATTAATTAATTGTTCATTCTAAGTTTTCTTGGAAGTACAGCCTCTTGCTCAAGAACACGAACCATTCTAGTGGAAAATAAATATTAAATACCTGTCATGTTCCTAAGCATGACCAGGCATGTACGAAAGCACCAAACATCAACATTCATACGTGTCAATCAAGACACAAAACTGTGATTGTATATGAGTGAACATTCATAGCAACATCAACATGTCTGCGCAAACCGTCTGCTCATTTTCTCAGTACTCTGGATTGAACTTTAAAAGTCAGCATAAAATGAAAAATTGCTCTAATTTAGCTAAATGCATGGTAGATACCTTATTTGAAGCAGTTCATCTGCTCATGAATTCTCCAATTTTTTAGTTCACTTAAAAACGTTTCTCAAAATCCATCCATCCATATGATAATTCATTATATTTGGATGTATGTGACAATACATTGGAAATGTTGATACTTTCTTGTTTCATTGCAACTTTATAGAAACAGATATATAATATGCAGCAATATTAGAAGTGCCGTTTTGCACAGATTATTTCCATATATAAAATAAATGTTGCATTTGTTTACCCCACCCTCTTGACAATAAAAAGATTACAGGAAACATTTAAAATAGCCCACCTACATCCTGGTACTGTGCCGAGTGGAATTCTGCGAATACGGACCCTCTGGAGGGTGACCGGATCGCTTTCATTCCGTGACTGAAACATTTCAATTGGGCTTGGCAGATCAGCATATTAAGTGTTCCAGGAACAAGAGTGGTGCAACACATTATGGTAGTAGCTTGTTCTTTTTAAGTTGCATAATCTGATTATATTTCAGATGTGAGATAAACAGCAGGATTACACAAAGTAATAATAAAACAGCAAAGAGGTTCGAGAGAGTGTGGTAGACAAGATTAAAAAGTGGTGAGCTGGCAAATGTGTGTGAGAGAGCCTTAAAAATGTTGAATGAATGCTTAAAGCAGAGAAAATTTTAATTTTTTAAACATTAAAGTACATTATTTGGCACTAGAACCATGGACTGTCACTGCAGGAGAATGATGAATCAATAAAATCTCACTACTTGTACACCTCGAGAAGAAAACTTGCCGATTAGTCTAACATTTCAAACAGACTTGATTTATATTCATACTAGATTGTATAAGCAGATCATAAATAAACACACAACATTATCATGTATTCATTGCAGAGAGTAGGAGTAGGTGCTGCTGTATTGTCTTCTATGCTATAGCAGTCACTCCCTCTCTCTCTCCCTTGTACAGTCACAACAGCATGTTCAACAGTAACAAAGGAACGCCTTTATGATATCAGGTCTTCCAAACTCTTTTATTAAAACAGAGGACCAGTGACCTGGTAGCCATAGTGTTACAGCTTCTTGTAATTTTTGCACCTGCATTTTGACATTCCAGCCTTTGTGTTGACATTGATACAAGATCTGTTGTGTTCACTGCTGTTTTGTATCTTCATTTAAGAAACATTCTCTTTTTTTTACCTTTGTACTTAATTAGCAAAAAGAAGCCTTTCAGGTTCTTCAGATATATATATATAATATAATTATTATTTTATTTTTTACTAAAGGAGACTAAATTAAAACCACCACCAATTTATCAGTAAAAAGTGTTTGCATCAAAATGATTAAAAGCAACCTTTTAATTAACAAAGGTAACGTGGCATGGTATCTTTTATTATACTGCGGCGAACAGATTGACACAAAATACAATCTGGGTATGGGCCTTTGTTTTATTTCCTGGGTTGTTAATTGAATGGAGGCAAATCTGAATACAACCACCTCCAACTCACACCTGCTTAATAGCCTCTAGTAGTCTTGAACACCATGATTAGTTGGATCAGCTGTGTTTAATTATGCTTGGAGCAAAACTGTGCAGAGCTGCGCCCCTCCAGGAATTGAGTTTGAGACCTATGGTTTATGTCAAGGTTGTCCAAACTTGGTTCTGGAGGGCCGGTGTCCTGCTGAGTTTAGCTCCAACTTACTTCAACACACCTGCCTGAAGATTCTAGTATATCCAATAAGACCTTGATTAGCTGGTTCAGGTGTGTTTGATTAGGGTTGGAGCTAAACTCTCCATGGCACCGGCCCTCCAGGACCGAGTTTGAACACCCCTGGTTTAAGTGGACCAAATGACTAAAGAAATGTCACAAAGAAAACTTGTTTTACCCCAAGATAGATATAATTTTTAAAGATGCATTTAGAAAGTAGTTGGGGTGAATATCCATTTCATTTCAGCAAAATTAAATCCATGCTGATGCTTTAAATTAATGTACAGAGGCCAGCTTGCAAAGTGTTATGCAGGTAAACCTCACTCCTCTGACCTCTAAAGGTGCTTTAGTGACATGCTAGAGGCCATAGTCTTTAGCCTTCTTGTTAGAGCAACCGACTCTCATACTAAGAATCACCGGTTTGATCCCAGCTCAGACTGTGTTGGGTGCAGTAGGACTGGTGGTTTACACTTGGGGGCTCGTCCGGGATGGGAGTGAGGTTTAGGGGGTTAGTAAAATGGAGGCCAGCTAGCAAAGTGCTATGCAGGTAAACCTCACTCCTCTGACCTCTAAAGGTGCTTTAGCGACAGACACTAGATGCCATAGTCTTTAGTCTCCTTGTTAGAGCAACCGACTCCCATACTAAGAATCACCAGTTCGATCCCAGCTCAGACTGGGTTGGGTGCAGTAGGATGGGTGAGTTACACGTGAGGGCTCGTCTGGGATGGGAGTGAGGTTTAGGGGGTGAGTGTAACAGGCCATCTAGCAAAGTGCTATGCAGGTAAGCCTCACTCCTCTGACCTCTAAAGGTGCTTTAGCGACAGACGCTAAAGGCCATGGTCTTTAGTCTCCTTGTTAGAGCAACCAACTTTCAAACAAAGAATAGCTGGTACGATCCCAGCTAAGACAATGTTGGGCGCAGTAGGACCACTCCATACACACGAACCTACTCTAAAGACCTGTGCTGGAATGTGTGTCATATTTAAAGCTCGAGGTAACACTGAAGCAGAGGTCAGCATAACACTGTTAGACGTTTTTCCAAAAATGTACAGTACTACCCTACTCAACAGAAAGCAGGGGAGGTGTGTTTATTTGTGTGTACTCATGAACTGTGCTCATAGCAGTTGCTCATAAAACATGTTTGACTGACAGATAATGTTTTTAATAGCAGTTTGAGAAATATGATCATGTACATCCACGCCACTGAATGCTAGACGAGTCGGTGTGCAAACAATTCCACGCTGAGCTGGATTCCACATATTTTGCCGTTGCCACAGACCCGCCAGTAACTCTCCTTTCACTATTATAATTCATGGCTATTTACAGCCAATGGGACAGGCGAGCTGGGCCTCCTGCCGCAAACTCAGCCCTTGACCTTGTGTCCACAACCCTTCCATGCACCCCCTCCCCCAACTCGCCCTGGCTCTGTAAGTGAAAGGCCCATATGTCTTGTGCTGGCCACGGCCCATGGTCATGACATTCCCTTTGAAGGCAGTCCTGGCCGCTGACTGCTAAGGAGAAGCTCGCGCCATTCTGAGTTGTTATGCAATTCTTAATGCCATTCAACACCTACATAAACAGTCTGGGCAGCTTCAAGCGCGGATACATTTACCGTGCCAAGTTTTACGTAAGCCAAGCTGTTTGGATATGAACATAAAGACATTTGGAAATATGGACATTTGTAAGGCTTGGCTCTGAAGATATTGTTTTTTGAGGGGGTTTAATCATAATTGCATAACAAAAGGGACATTCACATGGTAATGAAAACTGTAAAGTTTTGTTAAACGTTCTAATTCTATCAGAATAAGAAAGTCCAAACTACAACTATAAATATATAACACAGAAACTATATAATTGGAATTATAATGTGTTTTTAAGATGATCACTTCTAAATATAGTGAGTGGATCACAAATAAATAGACCTCATGGAGCTCAAGTATTTACAGTGGTAGATGACATAACAGCAGCGTATGCTTATATTTAACCGAACATTGTGGATGCTAATGTAGCTTTAGCTCTTGGTATGAACAACTCTTAAACCCTTATCAATTGAAAATGTATCAATTAAAAAATATTTTTGTTACATTTGCCATACTGATCATGCATAATTACTTATTTATTTTTATGCTAGCATCTAAACAGTTTGTTTAGTGGTGATATCATGCATATTTATTTCCCCGTTGAGTCATGCGCGTATTAAACCTTGAAACCTTTCCAGTTTTCTGTGCGTGAGTAAGTATGGCCAAACATGCCTGAACATGTGTTTCTAGTTGTGATGCAGCACAGAGAATGACAGCACACCTTATGACACACGCAGTAGTTCTCAACCTTATTTCCTTCAATAGTACTCATTTTGTATGTTTGCTTAATCAGATACACCACAAAGACATCGAAATGTATATTATTGGTGTCTCGAGATGCACTGCGCTTACCTTCCAACCAGCTGAACTGTTGCTGTCGCCTTTGTCTTTGAAGTACGGGACACTGCTGACCATCCAGTCATAGATCTGGGACAGTGTGAGTCTCTTGTCAGGGGTGCTCTCTATGGCTTTGGTGATCAGGTCTGCGTAGGACAGGTTGCCCCATGCATTCCTCCTTGAAGATGACTTCCTGGGAGTTTGCTGTTGACTGGCCACCTCTGGACTCGCAGTGGTTGTAGAAGCTGCCTGAGAAGAGAGTGGAGAGCCTGTGTTCTCCTGGCCGTTAATGGAACTCAGTTCTTCAGCCAGGCTTGGGCTGCCGTTGTCCTCTCCTTCACCCATGCCATTAGCATTGATTGTCATCGCGCTGTCATCCTCATCATCCTCTTCCTCTGGGATTATATCAGTGTCGTTGGATGCAGGCTTAGCCATGCTGGACTCGGGCAGAGGCCAAGTGCATGATCTCGGCCGTTTCTGTGGCTCAAAATCTGGATCAATGGCAATGTCCAGAGAGGACAGTGGCTCCAGGGTTGTCTCTGCCATCTTTCCTACAAGTCTTTTCTGTCACTCCTCTTTACTGTCTTGGTCAAAGTTAGATAGGCAGTGGGATGCGGTCACATTCACATTCCATGAATGCACCTCTCTACTCTAAATGATGCTTAACGCTTCTTAAGCAACTAGTGCAAATCTTATTGAGAATTAACACCTCTCCTCCCTGTTTCAAAAAGACAAAAATACATTATAGAGCCATGTTATATAAACATCAATCATATACATCTACATCGCATTGACAACCTTACTAATATAACTGCTAATACTGGGATTAAATATAAACATTCTGCCATCCGAATAAGGGAATCATAATTGATATAGTAAAACCATTAAGTATGTCATTCTGCAATGTGTCTCATAAACGCGTCTAGAACGAGCGAGTGCGCGCGCACACGCTTGTGGGGGTACGCGCAACACTCACGTGAAAGTATAAACAAAGCTTAGCTTGAACACGAAGTGCTCCGGTTTCAGTTTAAATCAGCACTCGCTTGGTGGCACATATTCTTGCTTGTTGCACTTTCATAATGACACTCGTTGACGCATATGAATGAGACTGTTCATATTTCAGTGGACGGATGATATGTACACCTCTGTTATTGTGAAAGCGAAGAATTTGGGGTATCTATTAACACTGCAAAACAATATTCAACATTATTTAGTACATAATTGATAATATAACTAACAGCTGACTGTCAGCAAAAAGCGTGCATGGACAGTGGACAAAGAATAAACATTTATTTTTAATAGCAATGTTTAAATGTGCATTATACCTCAGTGAAGTGAGTTTTAAAACACTGAAGAAATGTATGGGACTTATAGGCTTATTACAAATAAATTCAGTCCAATTAAATATTTCTTAAGGTGTGTGTGTGTGTGCACTGCACAATCTGCAGACATTAATCTCAAATGTGAGCCAACATTTCCTGATACTGACAGTTCTACTATTCAGTATACATAATAAAAACAACAACAAGTTTGACTAGAAATAGAATATTGACTTCCATGCACACTGTACATGAATATATGTATCAAAATGCAATAGCTCAACACGTACCATTCATTCAGCGCCGTTTCTCCTCTCTGTGTCGCACTCCAGTCACTTGGTGCACTGATGTAATTCGACTATATCTCTCCAGCGCACCTCGGACAAAGCGCCACAACGTCACTGCACACAAGCATCACCAGCAGTAACTCACTGTAGTGACAAAAGAACTGACCTGTCAGAGCCGCAGCGCATTCAACGAGCTATACAGCCAAAATCAGATCAAGACAACTACTATAACCAGAACAGATCTACGCGTGCTCGTTGACGGCAGTGATCATTTTAGTATTAATTCCCAGTTTAACCCAATGTCTCTTCGCTTTGCGAAATCTCTTTAACAGTTAAAGGTAAAGACGCATCTGTCGCGCATTGTCAGTGGCTGCTAGTTAGAGCTCGCGCCGATGTTACGGACGGTACGTTGAGGAAAAAATCCCCCTCCAGAAAGCTTCTTCACCTATCTATCTATCTATCTTTAGGCACAAGAGGACTTTCTGGTCTAATCGTTTGTCAGCGCTCAAGCGAGCTCAACTTAGAGCTGAGTGGCTGGAGGAGGGTGAGAAGAAAAGCGCAGCCTCTACAGCTGACAGGGACCTGCCCCCTGGATTTCGTGTACGGGATCGCCTCTTAAAGGGCCACTGCTCCCTCCCAGAGCACAGCTGTCATCAGACGAAAGGACATGTTCAAACAAGTCACTCCACAGCACTGAGAGAGAGAGAGTCCGTATCACTTTATCGGATTTCCAAATATAGATTCAGTTGCTAGAATGTGTGGTTCAGGCATGCAAACAACGTTATCTGGGTATATTATCAATATGTGCTATAGAATAGAGACCTTTTTTCAATGTAATGCAAGTAGAAAACGTTGTACAGTATTGGTTAACCAAAGGCCTGAGAAAATACATGTGAAAAGTAAAATCTGAGTGCACCTTTTGTATAATGTTATAGATTAAAGACAGCATTCTAATGTAAGGCATGTAGTAAATAGTTTAGTGCCAGATGGTGGGACAAATTGGATTATATACTTAAAACTATGGCCAGACAGAATCTGCAGACATTTTTTGGTATTTCTGCTGAGAATTTAGTAAAAAATAATTTTGTATTTATGCGGAATGATTTTGGGAGTATCATAACTATAAAAATTAATATATGAAATAAAAAATTTCAATAGAAATACTTTTTAACTTTTATTTAATGTGTATAATGCAAATTCAATTAGATTCACATATTTGGTAAACAAAGCAAGTCTCACATATCATATCTCTACTAAAAGACTATAAGAAAATATTACTTTACAAACTGTACTGTAAATAAATCTTGAACATTTTAATATCAGTCAATAATATTACTAAAATTGATTGAAAAACTGAATAAATATAAATGTATTATTATTATAAATTGTATTTAGTCAATAAATAGACTCCATGGTAGGCTAAAAATCTGCAGATTTCTGCGCGCACAGATTCTATTTGGGCCTATAGGTCTTGCTCCTTATAACATATGTTTTG
>CAIGQZ010035027.1:14786907-14797775 GCA_903798205.1 Danio tinwini
ATATATATATATATATATATATATTGTTTTACTATTGATTTTATGTGCATTTAATAATTTGATAGCTTTTTTTCTACTTAAAACTTAAAACTACTTAAAACTTGTGTACATTTTGCAGAAAATATTTGGGGTATGATAACATTTTCATTTTCAATAGAACTATATTTAATCACCAAATGATTGCTAATAGACAAAGAGTACAAAAGGTTGTACTTACTGTGGTACCACTGTCCAACGTCGAGGCATGTCTTGCATTGACATAGCGCTGTCCCTTTAATCACACCGTGAAGTCGTCCGACATGACACGCCCCCAGCTGCCAGCCTGCTTTTTATGCAAACACATGACGTAATTCATAATCCAGAAATGTTATACCCGTCTTCTCTCCTCAGTGGGCGCTACTGTAGTGTGGTGACGTCTTTTCAGAACACGAGCACGCCTTTGTTCCTACAGAGATGCGCATTTTCTCGGCCGCAGTTCATGTTTGTGAAGGAATGCGCGCTATTCCTCCACTTGTCTGCACATTAATGGTGATGCAAACTGAGAGTGATAATAACATTTATGCAGCTACAGAGAATTATATGTACAAAGCTTAATACAAACTCAGATTGCATGATTACACGATTTATGATTTGCGCCTTTCTTTTATGCTATTGTGTGAACAACAAGTGACACTAAAATGCTGTTGCTTGTTGAGTCACTAAAGATCTAACAGCATTGTTTCCCACTTCTCCATTCATTCCTTATCTTTTCAAAATCATCCCTCCCCCTCTCCTGTCTAACTCTCCTTTGTTCCATTAACCGTGCATAGATAGAAAATCCTGCAGGTGTCTTTTCTTATTTGCATTTACTATGATGAGTAGACACTACGTCTATATTAAAATTTAAAAATCGTTGGATGCTGATTATAGAATGATGTGTTTTAGGCCAAGGTCTCTCATAAGACATGCATTTTATTATTATTGTTTTAGTATTTGGCCTGTGTAAAAGTTTGTTTCTGAGAATATGGACATAGAAGCATTGTACATGTTTGCGATTGGAGAGGGTCACTATAATATCAGTGCTCACTGATATGGGATAGATAGGGATCTGCAGTGTGCTTTATTGGTGTCATTTAAAACAATAACACAGAGCACGTGGGGTGAGTACAGGCGAGAAACTATCTTCTACTGCCACCTTAAGACCACAAATAGAAATTACAAGAGGATTGTATTATTATTTAATTTAAATATTTTAAGACATATACAACGTTTTAAGACTACATTGTAAAAATGCAGGGTTCATATTGTCCCAACACAAATCGATTAAGTTAACTTAACACTTTTAACAAATTTATGTTGATTGAACATAAATTAAGTTGTCCCAATGAAATCTCAAGAATTGTGTTGTTTCAGCTCATTTTAAATAATCAGTTTCAACAAGCAAAACAAAAAAAAAAAATTGAGTGTAAGATGTTACCTGTTTTTATTTATGCATGCATTTTCTATTCGTTCATGCACATTACATTTGGTGGAAATACATTAATTGTTAACTTTTTACTGTTCCTTTGGGACACATATATACACTTAATCCAATCTGACCCACAGCATAAGAGCTGTTCTTTATAATATAAGAAACTTTGTGAGGTTATGCTCATCAGCATTTAACAGTCAGAACCAGTACAACTGTTAATTATTTAAGCATGCACACACGCACACATACGCACACTCGCACACACACAGATATATATATTAATGCTCAGCATCTACACCCCTTACAAGTCTCTCATTTAAATTAATATTTTCTATAGGAAGATTTACAATAATATATTTGTGCATATACATTGGATTAGTCAGTACTGAAGCCAAATCTGGGGCCAATCTGACAAAATAACTTATGATAATGGTCCAAAATTAGTACACACCGAATTTATGTTAGGAAATAATATTAAACAAAAAAAAAAAGTAAAAATCAAGAAAAACAAAAAATGTAAACCTTTTTTTAAAAATGTTGATGTAATTTTGTTTTGCAATATTGTGCATGAATTTAAATCTATTATCTTTCAATTTCTAAATATGTTTGGTGACTAAAATATTATTTTAATAAATATGTCCATTTAATAAATCTGTTTTGTTCAAATGCACCAAAATATATGACCTATATTTAATGATAAATTGATAAAAATATTAATTTGCAAAATGCGCTGTACTTAATTATGCTGTACTGTACTGTATAATTATGATTGATGTCTAAATTGACATACTCATAATTATGAAATAAAGTTGAAATAATGACAAATAATTAAATTAACTACCTAACTAACATATTGACTTCGCAATGTTTGAGTCATAATTAGGACTTAAAACAATACAAAGTCATGACAGTCATTTTAAAAATTATGCATGTTCTTATTTCTTTAATTCATAATAGGAAAACACTGCTCAAAAATGGTAATTCTGACAATCATAAATATGACTTAAAATTACATCAATGAATTTTTAATCTCATAATTTAAAAATGTTATGTCAAGTCTTTTTTTATGCCAATTATGGTTATCATATCATGATTGTTTTATGAAATTGATTGAGTAGCAGCAAAGGGCTTTCATATTTAGGCAAGCATAAATGCATAAATAGACATGAGTCATGCAACACTGAAATATTTATATTGCCATTACATTAAGAATAAACTTTGTCTTCCTCACAGAGGGAGTGTTTTCCGAAGTACATACACTAAACACTACAGATTATATAATCCACTAGAGGGTGCTAGACATCTTCTCTTTTGGCAGCATACGCAATCTCTCCCTGCGCTCTGTGAGATGTACTTTTGCACATTACTGGTGCAGTGGGGATATGAAAGATTCCCATTGCTGTTTAAAATAGCAGGCTTACAGTCTGTTCATGGTTATGGACTTGTGCCATTTACAGTTCATGGTTGACTCCGATCTCCACTAATCCAGTATTGTTCGGTCTGCATCTCTGCAAGGCGAGACACTGTCCTCTGGAAGGCAAAGATCTCTTCATCCGCAGTGAACAGTGTCATCCGCTTACTTGCCTCCTGAACAAATAAATGCATTAAGATGAACAGTTATTATTGTACACTCTACAGGAATCAGCAATACATTCAATTGAAGAAAATTAGTTTTAAAGTTTCATATCATTCAGGGCGTCACGGTGGCGCAGTGGGTAGAATGATCGCCTCACAGCATTTCTGTGTGGAGTTTGCATGTTCTCCCTGTGTTCGCGTGGGTTTCCTCCGGGTGCTCAGGTTTCCCCCACAGTCCAAAGACATGCGCTATAAGTGAATTGGATAAGCTAAATTGTCCGTAGTGTATGTGTGTAAATGAATGTGTATAGATGTTTCCCAGTGATGGGTTGCAGCTGGAAGGGCATCCGCTGCGTAAAACATATGCTGGATAAGTTAGCATTTCATTCCACTGTGGCGACTCTAGATTAATAAAGGGACTAAGCTGAAAAGAAATTGAATGAATGAATATCATTTATGTCAGCGTGATTAGAAATTTGACTGGCAAAATGAAGAATGAATAGATTAGTGATAGAGCAAAGGTGTCAAAATTTTTTTGTATCAAGGGCCAAAAACCAAATATCATTGAGAGCTGTGGGCTAAAGTTAAATATACCAAACTATATTACATAAAATTTGCCATAGGTCCATTCATTATATTTAAAAACAATCAGAAAACATTACTTTAAATCATATTAACTAATACAGAATATTTTTTATTAAAATAAAAACATAAACCAGGGGTGCCCAAACTTAGTCCTGGAGGGCCGGTGTCCTGCAAAGTTTAGTCCCAACATCAATCAGACACACCTAAGCTTGCTAATCAAGCTCTTTAAGGCTTTCTAGAAACATCCTTGCAGGTGTATTTAGGCTAAAATCTGCAGGACATGCCCTCCAGGACCGAGTTTGGAAACCCCTGACATAAACCATCACATTTATAGCACAATGGAGTTCAATGCTTAATACAATAGTCAAGCAGAATCTGCCTTTGCCTTCATTTGCTCACTGATGTCTCTGCATTGTGCTCTATCGAGCGGGTGACAGTAAATTAAAAAATCTGATTAATTTAATTGAAACATTTCATTTTGTAGCTTAGCAATAAAAAAAAGAGTTACATTAAATTAGAAATGACAGTTTCTAAACCAGGGGTGTCCAAACTCGGTCCTGGACGGCCGGTGTCCTGCATATTTTAGTTCCAACCCCAATTTAACACACCTGAACCAGCTAATTAAGCTCTCTCTAGGTATACTAGAAACGTCCAGGGAGGTGTGTTGAAGGAAGTTGGAGCTAAACTATGCAGGACACCGGCCCTCCAGGACCGAGTTTGGACACCCCTGCTCTAAACTGTCCCCATAATTCTCCCTCTGACTACAGGTTACAATGGGCCAACTCTGAGATAGAGCAATAATTAAATACAATTGAAATTGGGTTTCCTCCAATTGGGTTTCCTCCAGGTGCTTCGGTTTCCCCCACAGTCCAAAGACATGCGGTATAGGTGAATTGGGTAAGCTAAATTGTCCATAGTGTATTATGTGAATGAGTGTGTATGGATGTTTCCCAGAGATGGGTTGCAGCTGGAAAGGCATGCGCTGCGTAAAACATGTGCTGGATAGGTTGGCGGTTCATTCCGCTGTGGCGACCCTATGGCTCGTTTCCACTGACTGGTACGGTACAGGTCGGTATGCTTTTATGGCCGTTTCCACTGTCAAAAGGTGTACCTAACCGAACCAGACCGTACCACTTTTTCGGCACCCTTTTGAAAGGGTACCAAACAGGAAAAAGGGTACCAAAAGGGTCCCAAAGGCGGAGCTAGCTGAGCGCTGAACGCTATTGGTTTACAGAGATACGTCACAAGCTCACGCAACAAGCCAGAATGAAAACAAAGGAGCCGCCATGTTTTCATACACAGCCGAGAGATTACACATACATATAATAACGAGCCCTGTTCGATCGGGGCTCAAATGAACATTGTCGTCATCTTGATGAACAGCCACAAAGCCAAAAAAAAGAGCAGATTTTACCCTGTGCCCCGCGAGCGTTTTTTTTTTGTTGCTTGCACGAGCTTTATTTGAAATAATAAACTTCTTGAGCTGATGATAATAACTTTGACGTGCGCTTGATTATTGACGTGCTTTTGAAACCTGATCCTGTCAGAAACTGACAAACGCGAGAGTGACACGCGAAAAATCAAAAGGAGAAGCGGGAAAAAAGGAGCACATTATTTTTTCAGCAAACGTGAAAAACTGCCATGTTTAACTATTATCATCAACTTTTGGACTATTATGAACTCAGAATTATGGAATTACTTTCTAACAAGAGGCTACACTTGCTGCTGAAGATTACAGACACGTTTAATCATGAGAGGTTTGCACTATGGACTCGATTTCCTGCTGTTTTGAACCTTAATAAGGACTAAATGTATGCTGTGTGTAGTTTTTCTGTAAGTGGTAACATATCGGAGACTGTAAGGGTCTGTATGTGTTTATATATGTTGCATTTATTTATTTATTTTATTTAATTGCAGACGTTACAGTAGGCAATTTCGCACTGTCATTGATCTGCAGATATAATCAACTCATGTTCATAGAAAAGTTAGTAATAAACATTTATACAGAAGTATTTATGTGTGTAAAGCATTGCTTCTCATATAATATGTGAGCGACCCGTACAGCTTTACTTCAGACATTTTCTCGAGCGAAAATGACGGCAACTTTCTGTCGTACACCACGCCCACCAAAAGAGTACCATTGGTACCCTTTAACAGTGGAAACGCAAGCCTGATAAAGGTGACCCGTACCGTACCGTACTGTACCAGTCAGTGGAAACGAGCCACTAGATTAATAAAGGGACTAAGCCGAAAAGAAATTGAATGAATGAATGAATAATTAATTGTAAAAATCTATAATTGTATGATATGATTCCTTTAATCCATAATAATAGGCATCAACAAATCAGTTTTAAATGTTTAATTTAAACTGATAAAAAGTCTTGAATAATTTAAACTGAAAGTTGGTTACTGAAATAATGTCATAAATACTAGATGAAAGCCTAAAAAAAAAAAAAGAAGAGAATTGTTGCACTGGGAACTAAAGTTACTAAACCGGAAGTAAATAAATATTTAAAAAATATAGAATTTACTTATAATCGCTATTTAAATGATACTAGAATTACTCAAATTAATCAGCAAATGTAAAGGTAACTCAAAACATTAGAAGTAATATAGAAATAATACAAAATAGACTATTATTGAATGGTAGAAATGCATTTTTTTCCCAAGGATTTTTTAATGTATGTTACATTATGTGTACTGAGAGTGTGTGTTTATGAACTAGTTTAGAGAATGTAATGTAAAGTTATAATGTAATGCCAATAGGTGGCAGTGTTTTTGGTTCTATCATTACATCAGTCAGGCCGAGTTCATCCAGCATTAGGCGATCTCTGGCTTCTTCTCCAGTCATTTGTCCCTGATCAAGGAGACAGTCTAACGGTCCATCAGCCAACATCACCACTCTAACCTGAGAGTTTTACACAGAGAGATGGTGACAAACTGTGGATATGTTGCTGTTAAAGACATAGTTCAACCTAAAATAAAAAAATTACCAACCATTTACTCGCCGTCAAATGGTTTCATACCTTTATGAGGTAATAATAATAATAAGTTTCCTTTACCTGTTGAATGAAAAAGATGTTTTGAAAAATGTTAGAAACCTGTCAGAAAAACAAATACCATGGAAGTCAATGGATACAGGTTTCTAGCATGTTTCAAAATAACTTCTTTTGTGTTCATTACAAAAAAGAAACTCAAATGGGTTTATGACAAGAGAAAGTTGAGTAAATTATGACAGAATTTTCAGTTTTGTGTGAACTATTTTTAAGTACACAGGAGCTCAACAATATATGAAACAAATGTTGCAGATGTATATTAGTTATTTTTAGTTCTGAATATTGATATGTTTGAGGAGAGTCTTGTTGCACAATACCTTCTGATCGTAGAAGTTGTCGATGAGTGTAGTGAAACGTCTTGCTTGGTCCTTCATTCCGACTCGAAGGTGAGGAACATTGCGTATGATGACCGTGTCAAAATACCGTGAGATTTCTAAATAATCGCCTGCACCCAGTGGCTTTAAACAACAACAACAAAAAACACACACAAAGAGGTAACATTAAAGGCATAATTCAACCAAAAATGAACATTTGCTGGTTATTTACAAACCCACAGGCCATCCAAGTTTTAGACAAGTTATTTTAAATGACTTTTCTTCAGTTGAACATTAAAGATTTCTGGATGAAACCATGGTGGTCATAAAATGCAGGACGATGGGAATCATTATATCAGTGTCTTACACTCAAAAAATGTATTTTGTTGCTTTTTCAAACTACTTATTTAAAATGATTTTGGGACAACTTAATTGTTTTATGTTCAATTCACTAAGATTTGTAAAAAAACTGAAGAAATTGTGTGAAACCCAACATTTTTTATAGTGTATGAAGTGAAACTATCAATCTATGCAAGGAACTGATCATTATTACCTGTATTCCACACCTTCAGCATATGGTCTGAAGTTATGTTGTTGAACCAGCTGGATGACAAAGTTCACAAAATCAAATGAATTTTTCGAAACAGTCTGCAACTCAAGCCTGCTCAAATTTACAAGTCAATTAATCAAAACCGACAGTCACTTAGGCCCAATCCCAATTCGTTTTTTTGTACCACTACCCCCTTCCCCTTGGCCCTTGAAACAGAGTGTGAAGGGGAAGGGCTTTAAAATTTACCCCTCAGAAATGGGACAGCAAACCAACACCTGCACGTGTCATCATATGTCATTGTGATCTCTTACTTCATATGAAATAGACCATCGCGACTGCAGTAGTTATTCTGCTACTTTTTTTTTTTTTTGGCATTTATCTTCAGGAAATTACTGAAGGCAACAATATCATGTTATCATGATGATATAACGTGGCAGGAAGATCATAACTGTACTGTGCATTTACTCCGTGGCCATATTCATATGTAAACATACGAAAACAACATTAACATTATAGTAGACACTGTAAAAAGCTCATTCCCAGCCACTAGACATTAATGACATGGTTTTCAAGTGTCATTGAGTAACAGAATGTTGTACTACTATACAGGAGTTATTATTAAGAATTCTAGATAGCGAGATTTAGCTTTTTTTTGTTTAAGTTTTTTTTAAAGCATGACGGTAAAACACGAATGGTGTATGAATGTATTAAAACATATGCTTGTTTGTTGTAAAAATTGGTAATAATGACAAAAAATACTAATTTGTGCATCTCCTGACTTCCGTGTGCAGTCATGCTGTAGTTGTAGCTGGTGTATTCTGGGAAATTTTGTGGTCCTGAAAAATCTGTTTCAAGGGCCGTCTACCCCTTTCCCTTAGTCCTATGCCTTCAAGCTGAGGAGAATTTGGACATCTCTACCCCTTCATGTGAACACGCAAAACAAGGGCTAGGGGTAAGGGGTAGAATTGGGATTGGGTCTTAGACTCAAAATCAACCAATTTACCAGCATATATTTCCTACCATGCCAGGATTTTTGTCTACTTATCCAGTGTTCAAGTATAGCTCAAACAGTGACTGAACCAAAGAAGCTGTTCCAATCGGACAGAAGAATAGATGAACCAGTGTTAAACATGTTCTCATTTTGTTTTGAGAGTATATGCATTTTTGTCTCTCAAAGTGCTAGTAAGCATTGACTTGAATCACTAAGGATGACAATTCAGCTGAAATCTTGTTACACCTACATCTTGGATGGCCTGAGGTGATGATAAAACAGAATATTTTGTGATTTTGTTAAAAACAGAATATCTGTCTCTTGATTACACTGTTAGCTTCCGGTTTTGTCCTATTTTCTCAATTAATTCCATCTAGAACAATGTAAATCAAACATATAAAACTAAATATTAAAAAAAAATTTTTTTCAAATAAATTCTGTTTAATTAAACTTTCTATTCATCAGAGGATCTGAAAATTATGTTCTAAACACTACATCATTATATGAAGTGTGACAGAAGAGTGAAGTAATTGTTGCAAAAAAAATGCATTCACATTTAAAAATGTATATTAAATGTAAAAAATATTTTTCATTTTTATACATATAGTATATTGTTTTCCTTTAAATTATTATTTTTTTTGGTTAAATGAGCCTTGAATAAGCTTAAGTGACATCTTTCAAAAACAACCAACAACAACAACAACAACCAAAAATCGTAATTCGTACCCAAAACCTTTGATCTGTAGTATGTACGTAAGGGTTTGACATTAACACCCGCCAAATGTGGGTAGATTTCACCTGTGGTGGGTTGGACACACAACCCCACTAGCCAAATTGGCTGGTTAAATATATATATTTTAAATTGCCAGTGCTGCCTTGTCACTGAAGATTAGAATTTTTAGTTTAAGAGCGCTTGTTAATATGCATGTAAATGTGATCTTAGAATTAAGAAGAAGCATGACTGATAACTGTTCGTGCGAGTAAAAGAAAGCAGGTGAATACCGAACGCACGGAGATCCTCGCTCACTGACGACAGTGTTGCATGTACAGCTGATGTGATGCGAGCGAGTGTTTAAAAGCTCCCGTGTCCTGTTTCCTTGCATGAAGCAACCGTACCTGGAAACGCAACTGGTGTGATCGTTTCTCTTTGAAAAAGACTAGAAAAAAGCGGTGCTCATGCATGCACAGTCCTGCTATGAAAGACCTGCTACCTGATTTTTTGCAGCAGCGGTTGCTGCTTTCACTTTAAACATTCTTTGAACAGATTATTAATGAGCCTAACATTAACCGTGTGTGCTTGATCATCCTTTCATTATCACACACAGATTATTTTTTCACCAGCTCTCTTTTGCTTACAGTTATTTTTGTTAATATGGTTTAATTGTCATCCTTTACAATAACATTGTTTTAATAGGAGATTAACTCTTCATTTATCTATAGTTAACTGGTGATCTGGGACCTTTAGCCTGGACAGAATACTGTGTAATACTGTGTTTAGATACATGAGAATAATTTTTTAAATGTCAATTGTTTTCAAGGACATTTTTGTTGAATAAAAAGTTATATTTTGCTGGTTTTTAACCCATTATTTAACATTTGTGGAAAGGAGATAATTAGTTTGGTGTGGCCAGAGAAAAAATAGTTGAGCCCTAATCATTTGCCGTCATTTGAAATAAAACGAATTGCAATGCAACACTATGAAACCACAACCCATTTGTGGTTAAATTAAATTTTAAAAATCAAATAAAAAAACTTAAATTAGCACAAAATTTAAATCAAGTAATTTTATCATGCCAAAGTCAAATTTATGCATTTATTTTGCCAACAACAAAACTGTGGCTAGTGAAAATGGCAAGTGGCTAACTACTAGCCACAATGGCTGGTGATCAAAAAAAGTTAATATCAAGCCCTGATGTACCTTGTATTATTTTTGTATGTATGATATAATATATACCCAAAACCCACACAAATTCATCTGATTCGGCATCCCGAGTCTCTCTATCTGGACAGGGAATGAGAGGGAAACTTCACTGATGTCATCTCTAAAGTCTTGTCACATACCATTTTACCCATCCATCCATATCTCTCTCATCTAGTGCTTACTTCCTCTTGAATTTCTGTCTCTAATCTTCAGTTTCACCCTATATTCTGCATCTTCTTGGGGTAACATGTATCTCTGTGGTAACTAAGTGGAAAGGCACATTAACACATGCTGACATAGTCTCAGCTGCATTAGCCTGACTATGAAGACGAAGAAGTTGAGGACTCTTCAGACAAATCCACACATGTACAAGCGCGCGCACACACACACACACACACACACACACACACACACACACACACACAC
>CAIGQZ010035027.1:14797785-14825550 GCA_903798205.1 Danio tinwini
ACACACACACACACACACACACACACACACACACACACACACACACAAACTCACTCACACTCTCAGTACATTGAAGTGAACAGCACTCTCAAAAGCACTGAAGGACGCAGAGACAGTGCCTCGGCTCCATTAGAGAGCAGCATACTCATCCTTTCTTTCCTTCACAAACAAAAAAAGGGAGCATCAAACTGGTAAACCAAGTCCAAGGTTACATACATAAACAAGCACACACACACACAGGCTGGCTTATACTAGTCGTGTTGTAGTGATAAAGTGAATTATAGGCAGATGGATGGATGGATCAAGACATGGGCTATTGCATATATCGAGAGAGTGGGATGATGGATGTGAAAAACAAAATGGAAAAAGCAAAATGATGCATAAAAGAAGAAATTTAGTCCCACTAAGTGGGTAAAATAAGTTGCCCTTCCATTCTGACCAGGTATCAGACTTCTTTTTCAGGTTAAATTGCATTTTAAAAAATCTAGGAATAAATTTTGATGCCTCAGGTTTATTCTCAAACCCTTATAAAAAGTGATGTAAAAAACTGTATTTGTTAATACTAGGGATGCTCCAATCGATCGGCATCGGCCAAATAATCACGTTTAATGACTTGATCTGTACTCACTGCTCTGGCCGATCTCATGAACAGATCGCAAGTGTTTGTGTTATTTGGAGATGAGCAAAATATTTGTATGACCTTGCATTTTTTTACATATAAGAACTGAAAGTTCTGTGTTTTTGACAACATTGCAGGGTCACTAAAACCTGGCTGAAAATATTAGATACATTAAAATTTTATTTTTGACATGAATATTTAATACATCGTCACTGTGGCGCAGTGGATAGCACGATTGCCTCACAGCAAGAAGGTTGCTGGTTTGAGCCTTGGCTGGCATTTCTGTGTGAAGTTTGTATGTTCTCCCTGTGTTCGCGTGGGTTTCCTCCGGGTGCTCAGGCTTCCCCCACAAGTCCAAAGACATGCACTATAGGTGAATTGGGTAAGCTAAATTGTCCGTAGTGTGTGTGTGTGTGTGTGTGTGTGTGTGAATGCAGGAGTGTATGGGTGTTTCCCAGTGATGGGTTGCAGCTGGAAGGGCATCTGCTGTGTAAGCATATGCTTGATAAGTTGGCGGTGCATTCCGCTGTGAGGACCCCTGATTAAAAAAGGTAGTAAGCCGAAAAGAAAAATGAAATAAATATTTAATAATATAACTTCTTTTAATTTACTTATTACAATAAATAGTACTTTATAGACCTACTTACTTTTAGTAAAGACGTATTAGATTTATAGGTTTGCATTTTAAATTCTTATGCATCAAATATGCACTCCAAACTTTTTTTTAAAGTATTATACTTAAAGGGAAATGTGCTTCATGTATTATAAAGCTTAAAGCATCATAATCGTTACTCCGTATCGGCCGATTTCCATGACAAGGAATTGGTACTCTGTATTGGCTGCTTAAATTGATGAAGTGACAATAAAGATAATTGCATTGTGGCAAAAAAAATGGTTATTATAAAAACACATTATTTATTAAACATCCTGTCCCAGTTTATACAAAAAAATAATAACACTATAACAGGGCTTATCAGCAAACATTAGTTAATGCATTAATGTAATGTACACTAGGCCTTTTTTTGCTTTTTTATGAAACCTATGAGTGTTAAAAGTAAAACAGCTTTGTTGTGATTTGGACCTAACAATCAGAAGGAGTGCTTAAAGTCTGCATGAAATCAAAATGTACAATGCGTATTTTGTTAGTGCATATTGTTAGTTTTAAAGGTCTCCACCTCTTTTTTTTGAAAAAGGCTCTTTTTACAAGTCTAATAGAGTTGAACAGTTGACGAACCATTTTTGAATCCATTCAGTAGATTTCTTGTTCTGAAATAAACTGAATGCATAATGATCCTTGCATAATGCACTGCAAACTAAGCAGAAGCGTTTACTCTATATATAAACTATAAGCATAAAAAAGTAATGCAAAAAAAGCAAGAAAAAACTTATATGCTATCGGAAGTCAAAAGAGGGGTCTCTTAACAAGTGAATTACAGTTATTAATAAATGATGCATTTATATCTTAGAGCTTGTGTGCATTTTCTCCAAACCACTTGCTGCAAGCTGCAGGTAAGCATAATAATATAAGTAATAAGTGGTATTCACGATCTTATAGGACATTTTATTCCCTTATCTAAAAGTCTAATCTTGACAACAACAGATCCTATCAATGTCGTAATGTATAATGCTCTTAAATAATGTAGTTGATGTTAAGTGTTTATTGATTGTGTCTGTCAAATGTAGCTCTATATGTTCTGTACAGAAGCTCTCATGTTTCCATGGTACAGCAGCAGCATTTCTTGACTATAGCGCCAGAATGAGAGTATAGTTCCCAGCAATATTGGCCTAGATAATAGTAAAAAAATAAATAAAAAATTTTCTTTACAAAATCTATCTACAGAGGAGTCACACCTTAAATAGGAAAATTGTCAAAACTGTTTCTTTGAATTTTTGGAACGAAATGCTAACGGTAAAATTATTTATTTCATTATGCTAAGCTAAGGTAAAAGTGACCCTGCCAGAAAATCTGCCAGAAATTGGCTGAGTGGGTTAAAAAAAGGTTCATGTCAACTGTTTAGCTCTAGATGTGGACTGTTCCTTTAATGTGAACAATTAGTCAGTGCTAGTTAATCCACTGAAGAAAAAAAGTTTTCATCAGAATTAGAACCTGAGTCCTTCTCTGATGAAAACAGTTTGACAGCGAACAATGCTTAGCCGTGCACCCCAACCATTAGTTAGCTGCAAGTGAAAGATAAAAAAGCAGCACAAAAATAAACGCCACCCCCTACTCAATATTCCATTTCAGTTGGAATTGCGTCATCATACAATGTAAAATGTCTAGCTGCATTACATGTTTTAGTTTAAACAAATTAACTTTTCTAGTCATCTCAACTTAGATCAAACTGACTAAAAATATTAAATGAAACTTTGTTTAACTTAAAAAAAATGTTGAAACCTGATTAGCTTATTAAAATAAGTTAAAGCAACATAAACTGTGTTTTTAACGTGTATTGAAATAAAGGTCTGCATAACGTTCAGTTAATTGATTGACTAAATGCAAACATAATTACATATAAACTGTTAATATTTTATATAAAGTCCATTGATGGGCAGTTTAACCTCTCGCCTTCCTATATGTACTTTTTAAACTTGTGTAAAATACACCACAAACCAGATCTCATCCACAGACTCACTTGCTCACACAGCTCCTGGAAGCTGCAATCTGCAATGGTTCCACAGGTCCGGCTCAGGGTTACTTCTCTTCCCTGGATGTTCAACACCCTTGGCCTAGTCACTATAAATGTTCAAACACACACATAGATTTACTACAGTTACATCTAAACCTTCAGCACTAAAACAATAAGGCCTACACTGTTAGAGGTTGCCACAATTTTACAGTAATTTACTGCAAAAACACCCAGTAAAATATCACATACAATTTTTACAGTTCACTACTTTAATATGCACAGCACTGTGGGTCATTTTAAATCTTTTACAGTAACTTACCGCATTAGGAATTTGCGGCATTCTACTGTAATCAAGTACTGCTATTGTAGTTGAAGACAAAAATAAGACAGTTCATGAAAAAAATTGTCACTTGTTTGGAATTTATTGAATTCAGTAGTTAATAAATAGTAAAAATAAAGGTTTTATACTGCTAGTGTGAATTATTAAAAAAATTATAGTAAAATTACTGTAAAATTGTTATACTGTAAAATAAAAAATGTGGTAAAGGGCATTTTACCATAAAAAAGAAGGCTTTTTTACTGTAAAATGAACATTTACAGGTAAGTTACAAAGGAACAGTTGCAGTAACTTTTGGTGCCAGTAAGTTACCGCAAAAATATAATAAAATGTTTAACAGTGTACACATAAAAACCTTACAAACCCAAACCCCCAGCATTAAGTCAAGGAAACATCCACACTTAACCTTAAAACCCCATCCATGCAAAGGCAAATGAACTTGCTCACCATCATTTTGTCTGTACGCCAGTTCCTCAAACAGCGCATTGACAGCATTCTCTGCATCAGGCTCACTTGATCTATGGAAAGCGAGTGAAAGAGAGAGATAATTGAATATGAAATTAAGCATGTTTGAAGTGGTCACATCAAACAGGGTGCGCTGAAGGCCTGTGTTTGAATTTCCACAGTGCCTCAATAAAACAGGATGCTGGATTCAAAACGCAAACATTGAGAGAGTGTGAATAAGAGAGAGCAGCAATCAGGTGTCAGCAAACACATGCATATTAACATCCTCCAAAAGAGTGCCTGTTGAGATAAAGGGTTTATAATAAGTCAGATAAAGGCGACGCGTGTATGTTTATATTAATGTGCCCTCACGACATGACATTCATTTGCAGTTGTTTTCTCTTCTCTGATTGGTAGTCGAGACCAGGACCACAGTGACATATTTTATTCTTTTTTTTTTTTACTTTGTTGCTTTTTTGTTTGTGTATAACTCGCAGCTTATTACAAATCTACCTGACACTAAAACATTTATGTGAGGAAAAATAAGTGACCTTATTAACCTTTAATAGATGTATAGTAGGGGTGGGACAAAATATTGATATGGCAATTTATCACGATAATATACCGTGATAAATTATCAATACTTTAGTGCCAAGTATCGATATTTATTTAAATGAAAAGATCTAAATTAATTCTTCAGTCTTACACTGCAGCCATTGACCACTTTGGCTTGGCTAAATAAGTGTCTAAAGTTTACAGAAAACTAATTTGACAGCTTTTTGTTAAATGTAATTTGTACAAAATTGGGATACTGCTGCTTTAGGACTAATTTAGATATGTGACCTTTTTAGTCACAAACAGCTCTCCGCTGCACATTAGCATTTTTAAGGTTTTTTGACAGCTGTGCACTTTTATGCATTTACTTATGCATTTTTCCCCTTCATTTACAAATATTGTGACATATCGTGGATGTTTTTTTGTGACATCATAATATATATCTATATATATATATCTATATATATATATCAATATCAGCAGCAAAATGTCATGATAATATCGTATCGTAAGCAGTGTTGGGGAAAGTTACTTTTGAAAGTAATGCATTACAATATTGAGTTACTCCCCAAAATAGTAACTAGTTGCATTACTTGGTTACCTTTTGTAGTAAGTAATGTGTTACGTTACCTTTTAGTTATTTTTGCATTACTTTATTTTTATTACCTGGCTGAGGCTTGATCTCTGTCAGAACTAGTTTTTTTTTTCCTTTCTTTTTTTTAAAAGAAAAGTTCTGCACTTAACAACGCACTGTATAACCTACACCTTCATTTAACTTTAAACAGATCAAAAAATAATATTTTATGATAATATACAGATTAATGAAAATTTAAAGCAACTTGTTTGCTACTTTTATACTCTTGTCTTAAGTAAAATCACAGTCCTTTGAGACAATCCCCTTTTCCTTTTCTCTGATGCGTTCAAAATAATAAATGATAAAAAACACATTCTCTCATTGATTGTGTGATTTATTGTGACTTCTTTAATTTTAAATTCAGCAATTTATTTTTTAAAAGCTAATCAATTGATATAAAAAGTAATTAGTTTCTCAAATTAGTAACAAATATTATTCCTTTTTTTAAAAGTAATTTGTTACTTTACTCGTTACTTAGAAAAATAATATTAGAAATAATAATAAAAAAAATACGTAACTCACGTTACTTGTAATGCATTACCCCCAACACTGATCATGAGTTTACCTGTGATTCCCACCCCTTATGTATATTAAGAACCATAAAGCAGTAACGTATTGCAAAAAAAAAAAAATTAGGAACTGTTTTGTAATATTATTATGTAGTAAACTGTAATGCATTATATTTTTGTGGAAACCAAAATGTTTTTTATATTCCATGAAAAAATGACAAAAAACTGTTCAAAAGTAAAACTTTTTAAATGTTTCATTATATAAAAAATGAGAGATCTGATTTAGTGTCAAGCTGAAATATTTTTTATTGGTTTGAAGGACAATGGCAAAATATTTTAATGGCGTAATACAGGGGTCACCAATCTCGGTCCCGGAGGGCCAGTGTCCCTGCAGGGTTTAGCTCCAACTTGCCTCAACAAACCTGCCTGGATGTTTCAAGTATACCTAGTAAGACCTTGATTAGCTTGTTCAGGTGTGTTTGATTAGGGTTGAAGCTAAAATCTGCAGGACACCGGCCCTCCAGGAACAAGTTTGGTGACCCCTGACGTAATATTTAAAATTACATAAAAAATATATTTTGGGCCTGCAGATTATTGTTTTAGTTATGCCTGATTAAATATTTTTGGTATATACTGTAAAATATTGTTACACTGAATTACATTTTAGAAGACAACTTCCAGGAAATCATAGTGATAGTGTACTATAGAGAAAAACAATAGAAAAAAAAAAAAATCTGTATCGTCCCAAATGTTAATTTTGTACAAAAAAACTGACACAAACTTCAAAAGATAAGTCAAAAGTAGGGCCAGACAGATTCTGCGGCCATGTTTTGGATTTCTGCAGAGAATTTATGCGGAATTATTTTGGGATTATTGTAACTAAAAACCTATTATATGACATAAAAATATTGCTTTTTAACTTTTATTTAATGTTTACAATGCAAATCCATCTAAATCCACTTATTTAGTAAACAATGCAAGTCTATAATGTAATATATCTACTAAAATATTACTTTACAAACTGTATTGTAAATAAATATAAATGAACACTTTTATATAAGACAATAATATTACTGAAATTAATTAAAAAACCTGAATAAATACAAATTTACTCACATTTAGTAAATAAATAATCTCAATGATGGGCTAAAAATCTGCGGAAATCACTCGCAGATTCCGTGTGGGCCTAGTCATAAGGAATGATTAGAATAAAGCAAAAAAATAATGATGTCAATTAAATGAACAGGTAAATAACAATAATAGGAATCAAAATGATGTTTAGTGTATTATGTCACAGTAGCACCACAAACTACCTTACAGCTTTTTATTTATGTTATAACAACATTGTTCTCTTGTGCGGTGTTCTCAAATTATTATTTGTCTTACATGTAGTATAATCTTCCTGCTGGTTTCATTTCCCTCATCCGGTAATCTATTCCAGTGTCAAGACTGACATTACGACAGTACTCCTGTGTGAAAAAAAGAGAAATGTGATCAGAATTAGAGTGACGTTGTTTCAATTGTAAGTTTCAAATGACAAAAGTTTTGTTTTTGCAGTGTACTTTGGTTAGCCAATCCCAATTCACCCCTGGATGGTGACAATGCCACATGGAGGTTACGAATACACTAATTTTAATTGCTACAACCAAATAATATTCACACCATGTGATCATATTATCCTGATATAAGCCATACGATTAAGCCTTACATTAAGTTTGAACTTTTCTAATGACTCTAAACAACTGCAAACTCTTTTAGCATCCAGGAATTACCATGTAATCTTGTTCAGTCTAAACAATAAATACATTCTTATTAAGGAATTAGAGTAAAAGATTAAGGGATAAACCTGAGCAGCTTTCACAATGCAAGTGTACAGATTTTATAATGGCACCTTTGCACTTGTTATGGTGTATTATAAAACTGTCTAATTGCTAGCTGGTATTTAGTTAAAGGGATTCATTCATTCATTTCCTTTTTTCGGCTTAGTCCCTTTATTAATCTAGGGTCACCACAGCGGAATGAACCGCCAACTTATACAGCATATGTTTTACGCAGCGTATGCCCTTCCAGCTGCAACCCATCACTGGGAAACATCCTTACACTCTCATTCACAGACATACACTACTGACAATTTAGCCTACCCAATTCACCTATACCACATGTCTTTTGACTGTGGGGGAAATTTGCTTACACTTTGTTTGTTGCAAACATTTTGGAAAAGAATATATTTAGAAAAAGTTAGAAAATAGAAGCCAGTAGTTGTTTTCATCCACCTATTTTTATGCACATTTTTTAATTTTGCATAATAAATCCTTAATGGAGACACCAAGATGTAATTTTGAAAAAAATCTTAGTAATGTAAGATTTTGAAAATGCTCATTAAAAACTTGTGCACACAACTGAGTTGGACAAAGTCAAAGCCACGTTTTCATCAAAGTGGCTTTGGTATAATTATTTGTTTTTTAAGAACAATTTTTTTTTAAACATTGTAATACAAATTGACAAAGGTTTCAAATTTTTCGTTTAGCAATAAATAAATACAACAAAAATAAATAAACTCAAAATAACTTGATATACTTTAAAATAATAAGAAAAAAATATGTATAGTAATAAAATATTTGTCTAATCTATATACGTTTAATGTCCATCAGTTTAACAAAAGAGTCACCATCTAGACCAGGGGTGCTCAAACTTTTTTTTACGAAGGGCCAAAAACTTAACTTAATTGAGGGTGGTGGGCCGAAGTTAAACAAACCAAACTGTTATTTAGTCATTTCTTAATTTATTCATATTTAAAAGTAAATTTATTTTAAGAAATACTTTAATCATATATATATATATATATATATATATTTTTTTTTTTACATTTTATAATGAACTTTTTTCAATAAAAAGAAACTAAAAATTTATTTTGTATCTCAACAATTAAACAAACAAACAGAAGGTTACGGTAAAATTAGAAATGACAAGCTCTGTTGAAGATATTGGCCTTAACCTTCCCATCATTCTCTCTCTCTTCTCAGATGGAATGGTGGGCCAAATCAAAGGTTACCATGGGCCAACTTTGGCCTGTAGGCCCTAGTTTGGGCATCTCTGATTTAGACTATCCAAAACGTCATAGAAAACTTTCCAAAATAAACCAAATTATATGAATTTTGTTTTGCAAAAAATAGATAATCTTTTCTAAGGCAAGGCAAGAGGTCATCCGCTTTATCCACCGAGATACACCAAGACTGTCTTCCTTCTTTTTTAAGAACATGCAATTACATCTTTAGCTTTCAGCAAGGCTTTGTTATTATTACCTCCAAGAACTTTCTTGAGCGTCTACACTCCTAAAGAGTGGCCTTCATTGTGTTTATTTATTATATATTTATTATATTTATTAAGAAAAAAGACCCAGAGTGGCTTCTCGTACTACAGAGAAATTTTGTTCTCTTTGACTTATTGGATGGAAACGACGCTTTATTCACAAATGTGTTATGTGATATTCCAGTTTTGCTCAATCTTATTGACTTCAATTTTATTTTCTACTATAGAAATCAATGGCTACCAGTTTCCAACCTAGTGCAAAATATCTGCTTTTGTATTCAACAAAATTAAAAGTTTTACAGCCATTTGAAGTTGAATAAACAGTGAGTTAGTTTTCATTGTCAGGTGAAAGCAGAGATGCCCAAAGTAGAGCCAGCAGGTCAAAGCTGGCCCATTGTTAACCTTTGACTTGGCCCACCATCTCAGAGTGTGAATGATGGAGAGGGTTGGGGTGAATGCCTTTAATACAGAGATCATCATTTCTAATTTGACGGAACCTTTTTTTTTCTTTTTTTTTTTACTGAAATTAAATGTTTCAATCAAATGTAATTACTGCCACTCGACATATAGATGACCATGCAGAAGACATCGGTGAGCAAATCAAGGCAAAAACTAGTGTAAATATGTTATTAATTAGATTTAGTTTTTACTGTAATAAGTTCATTATTCAATGTAAATATACTGTATTGGTTAATATAAATCAATGTTTTCTAGTCATTTTTAAACATTATTAAACAAATTTGGAAATTACCCATGGTAAATTGTCCCACCTGTATTTACTATTGGCCCACTAGCCTCAATCAAGTTTGGTTTTTGGCCAAGTTTGGGTACCCCTGCTTTAAAGGGTCAAATGAATTGATGCACACTAACTAAACATGTTAGTCACTCAGTTTTATGGCATGACTGTGATGAACCACAGCATATCAAACCTCAGTGATGAAAAAAAAGCATTAAAATGGAACAAAATGCTGGAGAAATGATGACAAAAATGACTGATGAAAAGGAAGGGTGATTATTTTTAACAGGATGTGGATAATATGTGGTATTTAGGCGAGAGGCCTTTGCCTGAATCAGTCCTCAATGACAGCTCCAGCGAATTATGAAATCAGTGAATTTTCCGCCACCCTCCTCCTTGAACTAAAGATAATTAGCAATCACCACACAGAGCGAGAGAGGAGCGATCTATTCCTCTTCTTCCTGTATCTCTCGCCTCTTCCCCCCATTCTTCACCGCTGTCAACTTTTCTCTCTTGAGCGCAGAGTTCCTCGTCCGAGCCAATTGGCTGAATCAGCCGTAATGACAGGCTGACAAACCGCGAGCAGGAGAACACAAAAGGAAAAGTGTCACTTCATCAACCCTGCTCGACCTTGTCACCAGGCGGCCATGTAAACAGCCGGCAATGGCCACGACAGCACCGTGCTTCCATCAAAACCAGCTATTCCTCCACACACCCTATCTGTCTGTTTTTTTTTTCTTTTAGTAAAAACTTTCCATTTGCGTGAGTATGTCTTAACGGTTGATGGGCCATCTCTCAGGAGAGTAATCGTGAGGAGAGAGAGAGAGAAAGAGGGGGAGAGGAATACAATCAGTAATGATTCCAGTGCATGGTGCTTTATAATCAGTTGAAGACACGTCCTCTTGTGGATCATTGCATGATTATGGCCTTTGATGGGTTCATTAAAGACTCATAACTCCTCAAAGATCTTCATCATCCGCACTTTAAATGCACTTCGCCACACAACTCTGATGCACATGCTCGGCCTTCAACAAAACAGACCCTGTTGTGCAGAATCTCCTAACTGACCGACCTTTTATTAGAATTAAGATAGCTGTTATTTAATGGGTGATTTGAGCAACTTTGACAACTTTTTTTGAACAGAGAGCTTTAACAACATGTTAAATAATGTATTTCTGACTCCCCCAGTGTCAACTATAAACATTATACATGATATTCCAAACATACAAACAAACATAAAAATAAACTAATAAATAGAAAATATTGAGTAAATAAATGCATATAAAAACAGATAAAAATATAATTTAAATATTTTAGTTATTTTTATATTATAGTTATATTTATAGTTGAATCTAAAATGTAATATTTAAATATGGTAACATAGCAGATTTTACAATAAAAAAAAAATCTTTACCATCTATTTTTTGTAATACAATGCATGTCCATATTACATGACGGCTATTTAATTTATGGCTACATTACCTGACATATACAGTATTACAGGTATTATTTTTATTATTATTATACATATACTTATTATTATTATTAAAAAAAAATAATAAATGCATTTGCCTCCATAAAATAAAATAAATATATATTTGTCTTCTTATGAAAATAATAATTATAAAAATAATAAGCATTTGCTTACATAAAAATAAAGCAATAATTATTATTATTGCTAATAATAATAAATGCATTTGCCATAAAATAAATCTATATTTGTCATCTTATGAAAATAATAATAATAAATTCATGCATGCATTTGCTTATAAAAAATTAAATAAATCTATGTTAATAATAATAATAAATGCATTTGCCATATAATAAATCTATATTTGTCTTCTTATGAAAATAATAATAATAAATCCATGCATATTAATAATAATAATAAATGTATTTGCATCCATAAAAATAAAATAAATCTATATTTGTTGTCTTATGAAAATAAAACAATTAAAATAAATTCATGCATGCATTTGCTTACATAAAAATAAATCTATATTCGTTTTCTTAACAAATAAATAAATAAATAATAATCCATGCATGCATAAAATAGATTCCTATTCTTTGTGATGTAGTAATAATAATAATAATAAATAGTAATAATAATAATTCTTCTTATTATTATTATTATTGTTATAAAATTATTCAACTATATTAGTCATCGTTATAATGAAAGTTTCTTTAAAAGTCATGTTAAGTTCTTATCATCGCTGGATGTTTCTCTGCATGACCATTTTAGAATGAGAGCAAATTCTGTCTCTCTGTCTGGTTGTCTTACTCTCTTGCTCTCTCTTTCTATCTCTTCTCCGCTCCTCAAAAAAGTTGCCTTTGAGTTTTTCAAAGCAAGGGTTGCCATTGAGCTTCAACAAAAGCCAACGATAGCTGGCGATTGGACCCTGATGAGGTCCACTACCTCATTACTGACAGCCGAAAACATTTGATGCTTTTTTTCCTCATGTTTGGGAGGAAGAGGGGCGGATTGACAGAGCCTGGCTTAAGGAGCGCGCGGTGGGAGAACTGAAAAAGAGAGGTGGCAGAAGGGGGACAGGGGGGAAAGGTTGTAGTCCATTCATCTTTGTGTGTCTTACAGCCTCTGTGGGCAGGAGAAAAGAAAAGGGGGAGGCGGGGAGAAAAAAAAAAGAGAACGAGAGACAGCTTAAAACACTGCCTTTATGCTTTTGAGTCCAGGACGACTCCTCTTACATCAAAGTGTTTTTACCACTGCGCTGTGTGATTTTGTCTCCCTCTCTCTATGTGTGTGTGCCTTGAGTGAATGTATTGAGAGATTAGGTGACTAGTGAGTGTGTGTGTGTGTGTGTGTGTGTGTGTGTGAGGGAGAAAAAGAGTGAGCTATAGGGGGGGTTAACGACGCGAACGCACTAATTACGCCTAATTATCTATTCCCTTTACATGTAACCGGCTTTGTTAGTTACTCAGAACGCTCTCAAAACATACTCAAAATGTTCTCACAACCTCTCCTTGCCCTGTCTAGGACTCTTAAAGAAACATCACCCTTGGAACATCTGTGTCACTTTGAAAGCTCAGACCCCCCAGACCTCCACACAGCCCTCATCCTCTCCATCACAATCACTGGCTCCTCTGGCTCTGCTAATCCGTGCCTGATAAAAACATGACTGACCAACTTTAGAGCTGACTTAGCAAAACAGCATCTTTTGAGGGACTGTTAACGAACGTCAAATGCTGGGCTTAAGGCTTATTCATGTCAGCGCCTGAAGTTTTGATAGGGACAAACATGACTAACAAGATTTAAAGTTTAAATGTCCTACTGTTCACACTTATTGATTTCGATTTTGGAGTAAATTTGACTTATGAAAGTGATTGTTACTGCATATGCAAATTAGATAAACTGTAAGTACACTGAAAAAGTTTATTTATTGGATTTACAAGTTTTTTTTAAGATAAGTGGTTGCAAGCAATTTATATGCTGTATTTGAAGAAACAAATTAAATTGAGTAATGTTCAACTTAATCTGTTTGTTTAAATTTAGCCCATATAAATTGTTGTACAATTATTATAGTATGTACAAACGCATAACTTAAATATAGTAAATTCGATCAATCATTTTTTTCAGTGTAATGTGTCTTATTTACAAGATTCCCACACTAAGCAAAATGTCAAAGTCACAGATTTTTCACTAAAAGACTAAAAAAGCTGAATTTCCATAATATATAACGAACGTAGCACTAAGGAGAAAAAAGACTGATGCTGTGTCCCAATTCGCATACTATTTATCTGAAATAGTATACGAAAATAGTGTCCCAAATCGTAGTATGTTGAGTATGCCAAAGGTTCCCGGATGGTTTACTATTTCCGGTAAAAATGTTAATTGTAGAAGCGTCCATACTCTAACCGCTGATATTGCCCACAGTACATTGCGCATTGGACGTGAATTCGATTTGAACTACAAAGGTGAAAAGTGTAAATAAACTACAAACATGAGCAGCACCCCCCGATATTCCATAAAATATATAAAATGTAAAAATGAATATAAATTATATTTCATGAAATATATAAAATTCCCTGAATTTCAATGTCTGAAATAGACGTTTGAAAATGTGGGAAAACTTTTTTTAAAATAAGTTTCAAATAACTTGGATAAAATGTCAAAATGTATGTGAAATAATATTTTACTTTCATTTACTTATATTCATTAGGGACATAACATACTTGGTTGTACCATTTATTTTGTTCAATGCTTGAAATTGCTGTCGTTCATTTATTTATTCATTTTCCTTCGGCTTAGTGCCTTAATTACCAGGGGTCGCCATGAATTCCAGCATATGCTTTACCCTTCCAGCCGCAACCCAGTACTGGGAAACACCCACTCTCACATTCACACCAGCACTCATACAGTACTGCCAATATAGTTGATCAAGTTTACCTATAGAGCATGTCTTTGGACTGTGGGGGAAACCGAAGCACCTGGAGGAAACCCACGTGAACACAGGGAGAACATGTAAACTCCACATAGAAATGCCAACCGGCCCAGCCGGGACTCGAACTAGCAACCTTCTTGCTGTGAGGTGACAGTGCTACCCACTGAGCCACAGTGTCGCCCAAATTGCTTTTTGTTTTTGGCAATTTAAGAGGATAGTTCACTCAAAAATGTAAATTTACTTACCATATACTATCCTTCAAGTGGCCCCAAACCTTTATGAGTCTCTTTCTTCTGTTAAACACAAATGAAGATATTTTGAACTTGACTTCACTAGTAGTGAAAAAAGGCTAAGAGGTACCAATGATATTCAAATGTATTATTTTGTGTTAAAAAGAGAAAAGGAAACTGAAATAGGTTTTGGATCAAGTGAAGGATGAGTAAACGATTTTTGGGTGAACATTACTATTTAATGTATGTTTAATGCTTTATGTGTAATGCAAGTAGTTTTGGCGGGGGAAAAATGGAAATATTTTGTCTTTTAGTTTTTCAATAACATAATAAGGTAACATCTTTTCTACATTTAAAGTACAATGTTATATATCTTTTTTTTTAAATTACAATCTAACACCAGACAAATCAGTGAGTAGTTCTGGTCCATATAGACAATTCAATGTTTATAATAAAACTTATCATAAATAAAAATTTACTCACTATTTACTTATCCTCAGGTGGTTTCAAAACTTTGTTTTCTCTGTTGAACACAAAGTAAAGTATTTTAAAGAATGCTGGAAACCTGTAACCATCAACATCAATAGTAGTCAATGTCTACCAGTTACCATCTTCTTTTGTGTTCAACCAAGAAAAGAAGCAACATTGGATTTGTGACTAATTAAGGGTGAGTAAATGATGACACAATAAATTTTTTTTAATAACTGTCCTATTAACTAATGTGAACCAACAGTGAGCACTTAAAATTTTCCCACAGGGAGAATAAAAGTCACTACTGCTATTGCATTGTATTTTAAAGCATTTATGAACCGAACCAATATAACCAGCATTAGCAAATGCTGTAGAAGTATTATCTGTTGTTAGTTCATGTTATTGTTAACTAATGAAATGTTAGTTTACTAACTTTTAGAAACTAAATGTTAGTTTAGTTTATGTTAACTAATGAAGTAAAGTAACATTAAGTGTGTTGTACAGTATCATCAGTGTTTCTTGGTTGTACTGCACTTGGTCTAAACAGGCCTTCAGACATAAAATTAGATGAAAAGAGACAGCATTCCTGACATCCACTTCTCTGTCCTTCTCTGAATGAATGGTATATGAGAATAGCTATATATAAAGGTCTGCTCTTTATTAACGGCCTCTAATTAAACAGATCAAGGAGGAGTCAGTGAGTCTAGTCAATATTCTTCAAAACTACTGCACTGATTTATTTTTATTTTTTTATAGTTTGGACATTTTTATTTTAAATTTGCTTTGAAGATTGGGAACGCTAAGCAATATTAGAAACAGGAGGTTAACAAAAGGTCACTTGAACAATAGAAGCCATCTAACATAAATTGCCTCTTCATTTTTGCTCCATCTTCAAGTCATTCAATCTTCATACACTCATCCTTACTCACCAGAGACCTTCACTATGAACACACACACACACAGACAAGACCTACACAACCATCTATACAGTTTACTCCAAGCAAACAGAACATAGGCAAAAACAAAGCAGCAAATGATTGGAAATGAATATTTTGTGGTTAAACATTCCATTAACTTTTCATTCATTTTCTATTAACTTCCAACTTCTATACTATAGAAGTGGGGATCAGCAACTGTCTGGCTGCCCTCATTCTTCTAAAAGCATATTTTTTATTCAGCAGAAGAAACTCAGGTTTGGAACTAGTTGACAAGTTAAGAATGAGTAAATGAAACATTACTAGATCATTCACCTCTTTAATGCTCTTTTAATGTGTTTAAGCAAAAGATTCCATGGAAAACACCAATAAATGGTTCCGATCCTACTTAATATGAAAAGTAGCTAGGTCAGTCTGATCAAAATTGATTTACCAAAATAAATTAGATTTAATTAACCCCATTCATTCAAATACATTACATTAATGTGGCAAGCAACAACACAGACTAGACAAAAAGTGGTTTAAAACAGTGATAGATGCAGGATTAGTAATTAATTAGTAATTAATTTAGATAACTAATAATAATAATTCCTTATATTTATATAGAGCTATTCCGGACACTCAAAGAACTTCACACATTTGGGGTGGGGTGGGGTGGGGGGGTCCTCCTCCACCACCAGTGTGCAGCATCCACCTGGATGACACAACGGCAGCCTTATTGCACCAGACCTCAAACCACACACCAGCTGATTGGGGGTGAGGAGACAATGATGAAGCCAATTATGATATGGGGATGGTTAGGAGGCCATGATGGACAAAGACCAGTGGGCAAATTTGGCCAGGATGCCGGGGTTAAGCCCTTACTGTTTGTCAAAGGACATCCTGGGATTTTAATGACACAGAGAGTAAGGCCTTTGGTTTAATTTGTCATCCGAAAGATGGCGCTGAGTCCCCTTCACTATACTGGGGCATTAGGACCCACACTGTCCGCAGATTGAGCGCCCACTGCTGGTCTCGTTAACACCACTTCCAGCAGCAACCTAGTTTTAGCAGCCCTACTTAGCTTTAGTGTGTGACCATATGACCTTATGTTCAAAAGAACAGAATTATTAAGGAACTAGAAATCTTTTTCAACAATGCAAATGTCTGCACTTTTATTTTTGATCAACTTGCATCTTTGCTGAATACAGGTGGAATCAAAAAAGTCATAAATAAAAATCTTTAAAAAAAAAATAAACTTTTGTCCATACGGTAGCGTACAATAGAAATGTTTTTTATTTAAGATTAATACTGAATAAGACAAAAATATAACCATATTTTCTATTATATTTTGTAGTCCAATAATCACTGCCACCCTGATAAGAGAAAGATGTAAAACAAGAACAAGGCAAAGAAGAGCCAGTGAGCACATTTCAGTGAGGCTGTCACACATTATTAGGGTTGACCAGACATGAGAGGAGGCACTTGGGCCACCCTGCTTACCCTAAACTGGGATCCTGGGTTGCCCCACAACCAGATGGCCTAACAAAGAAGCTGGAGCATTAGAGGTGCAAGCCAGAGTAAGGAGTATTCAGAACTCTTACCAGGCAAGATTAACACGGGCCAGAATAGAGGGTGACTTTAAGAACCCCAGGGATTCGACACAAACTGGCTGAACCAGAGTGACTGTGCTGGGCCACTGACCATAAAAGACCTAGAGGTCAAACCGAGAAAAATCACAGCCTGAATGAAGCGTCTAGAATCTTTTATTTCTAGGATATTCTGAGAGCAGGGACCTTTGAACTATGAGAAATACTACAATATAATGAGGATTATAAAGACATTGTATTGCCGGCCATCAAAGCATCCTTTTTATTCTGACACTCTTCAACATGACGGAGAGAATAAAACATGAAAAGGATGACTGGTTTGTTTTGCGGGTTGCGCTTCTGCTCAATTGGGACAACTTAACTGCACACTCATTATCTAGGGTATGTTCGCACTGTCAGTGTTTGGGATTGACAACTACATTTAATCATTGGTATGAGTTCATAAATTATATGCTCACACAACATCCAATGAAAGAAGCTCAAGAAAAAAGCTTTTTAGTAATAATACATTTCGATTTTTAACTCTTGAACTTTTAAAGACTTTTAAAAAAGACTGTTGATCCATTGTATATGCTTTTACTGAACCCATCAGCTCACATTAGTAAATCTATAGTCGAAGAGCTGCACAGAAATTGCACCAATCGAAGAGTTGAAGCAGGCAAAGCACACCAAAAGCAATCTTTAGATCCACTCATTCCCATGAAGCACTGCAAATAATGTAATCTACTGGGTCTCCATAAAATTTGCTGAGTTCCACACAAATCAATCAGGTTGTCCCAACACAAACTGATTACGTTAACTTAACATATTTAAGTGGATTGAATATAAACCATTAAGTTGTCCTAAAAAAGCTCAAGAATTATGTTGTGTTTTCAAGCTTTTTTACACAAGTAGTTTGAACAAGCAGCAAAATAATTTTTGAGTAAATACTACTTGCATATTTGGCAATAAACTAGCAATGGATTTCATAGACACAAGCAAAAAGTTAAGTCCACATTTCATCGCTCCATTGTTTTCATTGTAATTTGTGTAATGCATAATCCCTCATGGTATTGTAGTTTTTCCCTCAATAAAGCTGTTCAATATACAGCTCAAAATTAATTCAATATCTCTTGCGCCAGAGATTGTCAGAGTATGTCTACAACTCAAATCAAAATTTGTACACCCTAAATAAAAATAATGAAAAAAAAAGACCAACCACTGGATTAAAAATATATATATATTAAAATAACCCAAAGATTGTACCTAAATATGAATATGAAACAACCAAGTTTTTTTTTTGAGAGTGAGAGTTGTATGATTCCCCTTGTAGCTGGTTAGTTTAGTTAAGGGGTGCCCAAACCTGGTCATGGAGGCTCCAACTTCCAACTTCCTTCAACACACCTGCCAGGAAGTTTCAACTATACCTACAAAGAGCTTGATTAGCTGGTTCAGGTGTGTCTGATTGGGGTTGGAACTAAACTTTGCAGGAAACCGGTGCTCCAGGATCAAGTTTGTACCCCTGGTATAGGCTGCACTCACACTAGGCTATCCAAACCCTGCCAGAGCTCGTTTCTCGGTTCGTTTGACAAGTGTGAGTGCTCTGAATCATGCTCAGGTGTGGTTCAGTTGGCCGGCCCTGGCCCAGTTGTAAGAGGTGTGCCAAAGCGTGGTTCAGTTTGGCTTTGGTGCGGTGCACCTGAGCACGAAAATGAATTGTTTCATATGGATTTATTAATCATTCTTACTTTTCAATGAATGCAAACTGTCATAGTTTATTAAAGATAAAAACCCCTAGCTGCACAACAGCTCATACCTTCTTTATGTCCTGTTGTTGTTGTCACTATGTGAGTTTTTTGTGTGGCACTGTTATGAAATGAGGACTCTTGACTGCAAACCAAATCTACCTTTGGGTATAAATAAAGTAACCTAACCTTCAGCAAACCTCTTATTACTTGCAACACGATGACTTTATGATTATTAATGACTGTTAAAAATGGTGGATCTGTTCGGCAAAATATTTGACTCCGAGTCACTGCAACCCAGATGACTAAAAATAATACAAAACAATATAATTAAAGCAATGTCCACTGTGCTGAGCGAAAGCGCTTCTCTACTGTTAAACTGAACAGTCGCATCATTGATGATGTAAGCATGCTCGGGTTCGGAAGGCAAAATGCAGTGTAAGTGCAGGCTGTCGGTGGAAAGGGGACAATCACGCATCGACACGGTTCAAGGCAGCTGTACCTAGTGTGAGTCCACCCTTAGTTCATGACTCAAAACACTTTAAAGGGATAGTTCACCCAAAATATTTTCATGCATTCTCCCTCATGTGGTTTTTAACATTTATGAGATCTGTTCTTCTGTTAAACATATACAAAGATATTTTAAAGAATGCTGGTTGCTGGGACTCGCTGACTTACATATAGTAGGAAAAAATACTATAGTCACTGTGTGCCAGCAACCAGCATTCAACAGTAAAAAGAAACTCAAATTATACTTTTAAATTCAAACTATTCCTTTAAAGACAACATTTATGTGAAAAAAAAAATTATAGGGAAAAACACTTCCAAATCCAGCGGTGCTGAAAAACTGGTTGGCCACAATACTCTGTTCTATTTGTGAATTCTCTTACTTGTAATCATAGCAACTGTGACTGAAGTAAATGGTGATGCCCAAGTGACTGGATATAAAACTCATTCCTGCATCTTTGCAAATTCCCAGAACCACCTATGAAATCCCAGGACACACTGAAAACTGCTCGCTTAGACTGTGTGACAAGACCGATGACCAGTTTTCTGCTATGATTCTGTCTACGCTGCATGAAAGTACCATTTTGAGTACTAAAAATGAACAATTGTTGGTTGAAAAGTTTGGTTGTCATTCCCACAATAAGTCAGGCCCAAATATAAGACTAGGAAGAGTCTTCTGCTGCCATATGAACATACAAACTACAGAAGAAAAAAATACAAATATTCACGGCATCACAGCCACAAACAAACCACATTCAGCTCCAGTTTACCGACACCAATCAAATGTGCAAGAATGCAGCCAGCTGTAAAATGCCTGAAAATGATCGTCTGATTATTTATGATGGAAAGCTGTCGCGGGATGATGATAATTACCCAGACAGCACACGGGATAATGCCAATACCTGCTTAAAATAATACAATTAACTTGCAAAGCAGATTCGAGCATTGCCGGCAGGGTACACTTTGAAATGTAAGCAGCTTCACGCGATGCTGTCTCATTCCAGCCAACCCACGCCGGTCATTAAACGGCCTCCATGTCTGTCTCTCTCTCAGTCTGTTGCTCTCATCTCCAGGTATGATCAAAGCTGTCTTTTTTTCTGTTTTGTGCGTTTTCACAAACACATATGGGGCTGTGTATTTTTTTATGTTTTTTTTCTTTTTTTTTTACCTGTGAATAAAATACATCAAAAAGCAGACAGAGCAGAGGAGGAAACATGAAGAGAGAAAGAGAGAGAGAATGAAAGGATAAATAAATTAACTGAGAGAATGACTTTGTCTTTACCTTGAGTACGCCAATGAAAGGCACAAAAGCAGCCCTCTGAAGCCCGTTTTTGTACAGTTCTGAGGGAGAGAGAGCACGAGAAGGAGAGATGCTGGTTAGATTCACTCTTTAGCCTCCTCATAATGTCATTTTCCATCTATGATTGGCAAATAAAGTGTCTATTGATGAAGTGAGGGACGGGAGGGGAGGAGGGACAAAAGGGACGAGAAGAGGCAGAAATTGATTTCTGTGGGCAGCGCGGGAGAAAGGCAGTACATGAAATTCATTACATTCCCAAACAATAAGCTCAAGAGAAGAAGTCTCTCTCGTTTCGCACAGACAATAAACCTGCATCCCGGTGAATAGGGACTTCAATTAGCCACACGAGCACACACACATATACACACACACACAGATGTAAAGAGAGCACGATGAGTATATGCTTCTGTCTGGGCTGTAAAAGCTTGTTTAAGGCTGCTGTGAGTAAGAAAATATAAAGGAAACGGAGCTGTCATAACAGCTGTAAACAGTCCAGTCAGAGATGTTCGGCCAGTTCTCACCCGAGAAACGAAAGCTTGCCATAAAGATCTTACTATGAAAAGAGAAGATGAAAGCTTAGCATAAGGTCTGAATTGCAGTCATTATTTTTTTTTTTAAAGAACTAAGTAAACTGAGGAGACCCTTACTTACTAAAGTATATTGTAAAGGCACTCTTTCCTTGATGTCCACTTACATTGATTGTTTTTTATCAAAACATTTAGCAAATTTTTATGATTTTCATGGTCATTTCCCACCTTTTGGATGTTTGAAAGAGCTATTTTTGGTTAGTGTACCCTTAGTCTTTGATTTAAATACACTGTTGACTCTCTAACACAATATGTACAGTGCTCAGAATATATATATATATATACACACACACACACACAAATCTATCTATTAAATTCATATTTTTAATAGGATGCTATACAATATTATATTTGTGCATATACATCAGATTAGTCAATACCAAAGCCAAATCAGGAGCTTATCTAACAAAATAACTTACGATAACGGTTCAAAAACTAATACACCTCAATGTATATGTTGTAGAAAAATATTAAATACAAATTTAAAACGAAGGAAAAATCTAGAAGCAAAAAAGTTTTTTTATAAATAAATTGTTGAAATTTTGTAGTTTGTATTTTTTTTGCAATATTTTGCTTGGATTTAATTGTTTTATCTTTCCATTTCTAAATATGTTTGCAGACTAAAATATTATTTAAAAATATATATGCGTTTAATTAGTCTGTTTTGTTTAAATGCACAAAAATTACATTGTCTATATTCACTGAGAAATAGATGCAAATATTAATTTTCAAAATGGGGTGTACTCAATTATGCTGAGCACTGTAAATGGAGGCAGTCACGTGTTGCTGTATTTGTGTGACATGATAAGGTAGTGAACTAATGAGTTGATTTTGCAGCATATTCCTAATTTAATCCTTTTAATTTCATTTAATTTAATCCTGTAGTGCAAGAGAGAGAGCGATCTCTTACTTGTTTTTTTTATTATGTGCTCTATTAAAGATATACTGTATAGACAGGGGCCCACTAGAAGGCGTTAGCAAACTTACAAGGGAGCTTATAGATATTTTATATGGGAGTAAAACTGAATGTAAAAAGAAAAAATAGCATAATTATGAAGTAAAACAACTAAAACTCAATACTTCTCATTTTACTACACCGTAAAACCCAGCAGTCAACTTTATCAAACGAAATGAGTGTAGTTAACTCAAAAATTGACTAAAAGCTAATTCTACTTATTTGAAAAGAGTTTTGAACTTAGTGTTGAAGGTAATGAGTTAATTAAATAGCTCATTACTTAAATACTCAGTTGGTTTGAGTTCACTTCATTTATTGGGTCTTGTGCTCAAATTTCTTCGTTTACTTAAATGGATTAAGTTTACAGTACTCATTAGGATTAGTTTTTGAACTTAAATGGTTTGTTGCAATCGGTTTCCTCAAATGGTTTAAGTTACCTTAACCTTTTGGGTTTTACTTTTCATTTTCTCTTTTGAAATACATGGATACAACATATGTGGCAACCTAATATTAAAAGTACAATCTAGAAAATTGTGAGGACATTTTTTTTTGGAAATTCACATTTTTTCACTTTGTTTCAATTTTCTGTCCACAATTTTTAATAATGAATTAAAACAAAATAAAAATGCCCTCCAAATTAAACAAATCTGAACTCTACTTTCATGTTTTCATGAATAAAAAGGCTATTTCATTTAATTTTAAAGCATAGGTCTCAAACTTAATTCCTACTCAATTCAAAGCACAGTTTTGTTTTAACCCTGATCAAACACAGTTGATCAAACTAATGAAGGTGTTCATGACTTTTCTGAACACCTCAATTATTTGGATCAGCTGTGTTTTGTAGGGTTGGAGCAAAACTGTGAAGAGCTGTGGCCCTCCAGGAATTGAGTTTGAGACCTATGTTTTAAAGCAAGTTAGAAAATATTACACTGTTGTTTTTGGCTACTTTCCACAAAATTTTGATGTATGTTTTTCTGTTTAGGCCAAGCCCAAAAATATTCTCTATCAGTAAAATAAAATGAAAAAAATTATAATTTTCTTGGTGAGCCATAAAGTCTAAAAGGCTGAGAAAAGATGTTTTAAAATGATTCATTAAATTACTATTATTCCTAGATACTTTAAAGTCTGTATATAAATAATTACAAGGCTGCTTATCATTATTTAATTATGACAATTCTCATTATTTGTAGTAGATCCTCAAATAGTTTCTACAGCAGTATCTGCATGAATAAAAAAAATTGGAAGGACGCATCTAGAGCTTAGAGTAAACAAATCCCCCAGTTTATTTACCCATATTATCCTTGTTCATAACTAAAGGCTCGTTTAAAAATTTAGAAAGTGAAGTGCAGCCTCTTTCAAAAATTGTCCATCAATTTCCCTCGCTTTAACCAGAAGAAACGTTTCTGGGTGACGACAAACATCCAAGTTCAAATACGCGAGCCTCTTTAGCGGCTCTTCAGTTCAGCATCTTTATATCAATAAACGAGCAATCTCTCAGTGCCATCTCTCTTCCTCCCATCTTTCATGTATACCCGTCTTTCCATTAGTCACCTAATTAAAATGGAATAAGATGGCTATTAAGTTTTAGCGTATGCTTTGTTCTCGGTGGCTGGTTAATGTTAGGAGTGGGTCTCTTTATGTAACTGCCGCTCACCGTTTTGTACTCAGCACACAAGGCCACTTCATACAACGAGACATTAGCAGCGCTCCAAGACAGAGACGGAGAGAGAAAGGCAGGAGTAGTGTCTTATCTCTACCCTTATCACTCTCCCTCTCCAGTTTAATGTAACATCACAGCAATTGCGAGAGAAAAAAAGGGTGTCTGTTGAATCAACAATGAGGCAGAGGAAGAAAAGAGTGGGAACGGTGGATGGAGATAAAAGAGTAACTGCTCACGTTCAAGCGGGTATCAAATAAAGTTGCCTCGTTTTATGATGAACAGCGTATAGGTGAGAAATTCTTGATGTCGATGAGGTTGATGTTTATGTGATTTAGCACTTTTACATCAATTTAAGAAAGACACAGTATATATAAAACAACAAAAGCATAAGAAATGACCCAATTTCATTTTTTTCACTTAATTTTTTCTACCAGCTTCACTGCTTTAATAAATTAAAGTATCAATTCAAAGACTAAATGTATTCATGTAAAAGACTTTAACCCTTTAAAGTTTGCTTACATATGTTTTTCAATGAAAAGTCAATGATCAAGAACAGCATTGATTTTGATGTATTATTTGTGTGTAGGGTCACATACAAAACACACACTTTTTAACATAAAAACACATACAAACAAACAAACTGTACAAACAAACTCTGATTTCCATACCAAGACACTCATATAATCATAATTACATATTTTAATTAATTTAGCCTGTAGTGCTAAAAAGCAGTATTAATTGCTCCACATGTCAAACCTAAAAAAAGTGCCAAAATATTACAAATTTTAAACTTTTTTTTTTTTTTTTTATGGTCCAGACTTTGCAGTCTTGCCAATAAAATGGAAGCCTGTTAACAAAAAATCTATGACTTCGTTTAAATAGCATTTGGATAAAACATTGCAGTTTTGCCCTGAAGGTCTTGGAAGGAACTATTTTGTATCTAGAGTAAAATATTAGATTTATGAAATCTTAAAATTTCAATAAAAATATACTTTACGTAAATGTACGCACTTTGCGTTAACATAGCCAATGTGATAAGAAAAACTCAACCAAAAAAAGAAAAACATCTATACCAATCAGGCACACAGTCATAGAACATTGAACTTTAGTTTTATTTTGTTTAGATTTTTTTTTCATTTATAACCACAAATTAAATGTGGCATGTCAGCAAGTTATGTAAAGTAAGCTGTGTATAATCAAAGTTATAAATGTTTAACAATAAAAAAATATAGCGATACAACACTATACATTTAAACAACATGTTCTGAAATATAACAGAAATGTGTCATTTTTTTAAAACAACAAAAATAGTAGTATTAGTAATAGTAATGTTAATCGGCTCTCAGTATCTCGCGTGTGTACATTCGGCCTACCTTGTGCGCATTCGGTCTTTCTCTCGAGCACACTTGGCCTCTCTCGCGTGCACATGGTCTCTCTGTTTTTACTTTACTTTTGTCCAGTCTGGTGCCTGTTTGACGCGTCTTCTTTACAGTAGTTGGTTGGCATTCACCAATCCCACAATGCATTGCCGCTGTAAACAGGTAGATGTGGGCTAGACTGCAGCCAAAATTAATACATTTACCAAGTAACGGACAAACGCATCCTATTGTAATGGTAATGGAGTTACTATATTTAAAAAGTAATGCATCACAGTATTAGTGACTGTCAAAAGTAATGCCGTTACAGTAACGCATTACTAGTAACGCATTATTGCCCAACATGGATATGACATCCATACAACTTCAAAAATCTAACTTCACTTGATGTTGATCTTAAGTGGTTGTGTCATTAACTATCCAAGTTTCAACATCTAGTCAATGTCTAAAACCAACATCATTTTAATGTCAAACATTGACAACATGTACTCATAAGAAGATATGGTAACTAAAATCCAACATCAGCTTAATGTCAATGTCATAATAATCCATCTTGATGTTGGAGTCTGCCCTCAAACTGACATTAGGTTCTGGCATCAATCCAAATTTCATAAACAACCAAAATTCAAAGTTAGTCTGACGTTGGAGTCCAATGTCAATTTTACGTCTGTGTGATGTCAGGTGCCTGCTGGGTAAGGATGCACAAGGGTCATGGAGATACATCGCTCTGATGTTCTTTCACATAATGAGATTCAGAAGAACATCCAAACTGTTTTATTTCCACAGTTTAGGTCAATTTTGACTTTTACAGCTTGAGCATTCTGGTAGATAACTGCCTTTGTGTTCCACAGGCGAAAGTAAAATATAATGACAAATGTAATAAATTAATCACAGAATTATAATTGTTCAAGTAAATTACTATTCAAGCTACACCAAAAAGCACATGGCATGTAAACGGTTTATTGAAGAGCTAGGGGTTTAAAGTTCAGACGGATGCAGTCTTCATTGTATTTTACCTCTAACTAACACTCTTCAGCTTAGTTTCAAGTAATACGCCATAGAGAAGGAGCCAATGACAGGTGCTTGAGTGTATGCGAGAGAGGAAGAGAGCAATAAAAAAGCAGAATAGGAGTAAGAGACTTTACGCAGATTATCAATAGACCTCAAAACATCATGGCATCAAAATACACAGATTAAGCAAGGAATGACTTAAAGGGGAGGTGAACTTTAGAAATAACTAAAAAAGGAGTAGAAACAAGACCCTGACATATGAGATGGTGCAGAACTGGATTAGAATACGAGACGGACAGGTAGTTTAGGAACATGTTTTACTTTCAGGTCACACAAAAGACTGAAGAGAACGGGAAAGGTATGGTGGTCTATTGTTGGGAAGTTGGTAGAGAACAATAGAAGGTGAAAAAGTACAAGAGTCATGCGTGCTGGGTTGGTGACAGGTCGCTCTCAGAAAACACACACTTATCCCAGAAAGCTGATGGAGGAAGTGAATGGAATAAACTATAATTCTTTCATTATACAGTTTAAAATTTGAATTTAGTTTTCTATAATGACATATTTTAAAATGTATCATTTTAAAAGTGATTATTTAATCAAAAACCCAGCATTTATTCAAAAATAGATATGTAATATAAAAGTCTTCATAATCATTATTGATGGATTTCATTTTCTTTATGAAAAGAGAAATATGGTGTATATGTAAATATATTCTCCTGATCTGACTACAGTTTATTGAGGACACATGAGGAAAAAAAAAGATTTGGTATTTTCCAGGTAAAATACAGCATAATTTGGGCTTTTTGGAGTCCAAATTTGTGAACTTTTGACCAAAAGTCAAACAGCAGTTTGAAAAAGTAGGGAAAAATCTAAATGGTTGACTTAAAATTCAGTAATTTGTGGCATAATTGGTATTGATGTAATTCATATGATCCAAGCAGGGCTGCACAATATATCGCTTAAGCATTGATATCGCAATGTGTGTATCTGCAATCACATCTCAGGAATAGATTTATTAAAATGTTAAGGATATTATTAAATATTATTATTTTTAAATCATTTATACAATGATGACCATTTTATTTTATGTTTGACTGTTCAATTACTGTACCTGAATATTGCTAGACTCTTCAGAAACCATAAACTGCTGTTTATGTTTGTTTCACTTTTATCTTTGCTTTGTTGTGATCCAGCTAAATGAATGGAATCTTTCCAAACAGAGCAAAAATTTAAATATATATATATATATA
>CAIGQZ010035027.1:14825950-14856700 GCA_903798205.1 Danio tinwini
GAAAGATTTTTCCAATATTGCACACTCCAAGATCCAAATAATCCATCAAGGCTTATATCTTTGGCAAAACTAATACACAAATAATATAAATTCTAGATGACTATGGGCCATGCTCAAAATGGTTATTACTTGACTGCAAAAATGTTTTTTGCTCAAATTTTTTATAGGTTACAAGCAAATCTTGTAACATCTGTCTGCCAGATTTCAAAACCTTTAACCATACAGTTACACAGGCAGAAGAAGAAAAATAATAATTTGTTTAATTTAATATGCATGTGTGAAGAGTTAAAATTATATTACAGTGACAGCTAATTATTTAATTCCAAACTTATTTAATTCCTACTTTGACATCACATCAAGTTTACAAGACATATGCTCACCTTCAGGTGGTCGGTTTGAGGTTGCCACAACCACGACCCCACACTTGAACAAGCCCTCAAATAACTGCTTCAGGATCATAGCATCTGCTATATCCACCACCTGAAAAAAAAACATTTAAAAAAATTACTCCTTGAGAAAAGATTTATTTTGGCAGCACATATACATCATTTACCTCATACCATAAGTTTCATTCACTGGGATAGTTCACCAAATTCACCTGCAGTTTATAAAGCCAATGTGTCTATAGTTTAGAAAGAGCAAAACTGTAAAAGACAAATAAATTTGTATACGGGATGAGTCTTAGTTGCTTAGTTTAAAGCAAACGGGATGATGTTGATCCATTCTGTCCTCCAGCAGAACCGTCAAACCTTATAGGAGTAAACACAGGTGTGTGTGTGTGTGTGTGTGTATGTGTCTGAGCTGAAGATGAGCGAGTCACAACTCTCTCCCCTTTGCCCTTCCTCTGCCTTGAGCTAATTACCACAATTGTGTGCATGCATATGTACTTGTGCATGGGTGTACATGCGAATGAATGAGCAAAAACCAGGTGTCGTTACATTTTAAAACCGAAACCTCGGCCAAGGTCCTTTGACATCACCCTCCCCAAAGCTCGCGCACAGACGCAGGACAGACACAAAGCCACTCCACCTGACTGTAAAATGGCCACACAGAGCCACGGCTTTCTGCTGGAGACAAGGACAAGTGGCCAAAGCGCTGAAAAAGGTAAATAATTGAATACATAAATAAATAAATAAATACATAAACAGCGTTTGGAGGTAAAATCAGTGGCACAATGACAGCCAGATGGCCACACAGAGACAAACAGATCCACACATACACACAGATGCGCTCCTATTGTCCTCTTGAGGGCCTGGCATGGCTGTCCCTGAATCTCAGAAGCGAGAGGATGAGTGGTTCTTTCATTATTATCATTTTCATCATCAACATTCATTATTATCCTTTAAACGTTGCCTTTTTCACAGCAGCGAGCTGTTGCCTCGCACACATCTGCAGCAACACTGGGGCTGCTGACCCTCCCCTGACAAAAGGAGCCCTTTAGTCAATAACTCACAATGAGATCGGCCGTGGTTCGCTCTCGTCTTCTCCCTTGTTTTTTTCAGGGTTGAAATGTATTTAGTCAAACGCAGAGTTTCTCCTTGCTTTGCATTAATACTTTGCATATCTGGCAGCGCGGAGCCAAATTTGGGGCCCGGCATGTTTTTGTCATGTAGAAGATCTCCTCGTCCGCCATTCTTAGAAGGACACACTTACGACTGCCATTCCCCCAGCATATGTTGTTTTTCTTATATTGAAGTGTTTCCCTTTTTTGCATATTAAACCTTCGGCCTCATCAAACTCAATTAGCATCTTCTATAGAGGCCTTACGTGCGAGCGCGTGTGTGTGTTGTCGGAGGGGTGGTCGCTTACAAAGACGAGGTGCTACGGCATAAATTGGATCACATTTCCTTTAACCATCCTCTTCTATTCTTCATTTCAAAGGAGTCATTTAATTATGACCTTTTCATCCATCCTGTATTTGTTTTTTGTTTTGTTTTTTGTTTGTCACGCAGGCACCGTGACACTCATGCTCACACACACACACTTTTAGTCTCGGGGTATTGATTGCCAGGTTGAGTGCAAGAAAGCCCTCTGTGTGGCGTTGTTGTGGACGACAGCAAAAACAACGGCACGGATATTCAAATGAGCATCCAATTATGCCAGCAAAGAGTCACTTTTGTGTGGTGCACACGGGTGCCAAATTGCACTCTTTTGATCTTAAACCTTTACTTATACAACTCTGTCGATGAGTAATTTCGCCCGGCGACTGACAGGGGCCTGAGACAATGCCTCAAGCGGTTTCTGCTCGCTCTTCCTCTTTCTATATCTCTCTTGGTCCTTCTCTCAATACCTTGCATTCATTAAGGGAGTGGAGAGGGACAAAAGGGGAAGGCTACAAATTACTGATAATGATGCCGGACTAATGAAGAGAATGGAGAAATTTCATTAGCATTTAAGAGGCATGGATGCATGCGACCCGCCATAGTCGCTCTCCATTACCCCTCACTCAAGGAAGCAAGAGGGGCCGACTGAAACTCGATGCCTCATTTGCATGCTTAAGTGCCAGTGGCTCCTGATTGGTAATGGCCTGTCAGCTCCTCATCTGTGCATCGTAAACAAAATGTGTGTGCTTTCCTTATTGCGTATCGGTTGTCGATCATATTAAAGGTGAGCATACAAATACTATATATATAAATACAATCAGGTCTGAGGTGAGCAGTTTTCATTTAAAAGCCATTAATAAAAAGAGCTGCCCTTCATCATTAAGCAGTGGGAGAATGAGCACCGGCACTCTTCATTATAAAAAGCTTAGATTTAAGAAGCAGACACTACAAAAAACAGAGAATGATTAATAGAGGAGAATATTGATCACAGATTCAGAAATAGGGTGATGGGTATGTACCTCTAACATTTCATTTGAGTCATCCTTGACCAGTGGTGGAACGAGTACTGAAAAAAATATACTTAAGTAAAAGTACCATTACTTGCCTAAAAATGTAGTGCGAGTACAAGTATCTGTTGTAAATATTACTTAAAGTATGAGTAAAAAGTAGCCCTTTTAAAAGTACTCAAGAGTATTGAGTAGTGAGTCTTACGCTATAAAAAGCTGATGTGTTTACATGTAATTTGTGGATGTGTGTAAACGTAACATTCTGTAGTGCAATTTAATTTAGTTATTGCCCAGCAGGCACACAAGGTCATAAGACATTAATATTAGGTTAGATTTAGGTTGTGATGTCAGGTGACCAAAATTCACTGTCTGTAAAGGACGTTATTTTGATGTCCAATAACGAAATCAAATTATGTTGATATTTGGTTGATTTTAGGTTATGTTGGGAAGTGGTCGAAATACAATACAATACAATACAATACAATACAATACAATACAATACAATACAATACAATACAATACAATACAATACAATACAATGCAATGCAATGCAATACAATGAAAAAATCAAATACTTACATTTATTTGTCTGGTATGACAACTAAAATCCAACATCTGATAGACGTCATAGTGGTAACATCCAGACAACCTCAAGCTATAACATCATTAGATGTTGATATTTGGTTGATTTTAGGTTGGACGTTGACATTAACCTGTCATTGCATTCTGACATCAACCCGTTTTTTATTTCTAAACAAAATTTTACGTCCCTACAACGTTCGGTGGGGTACAACGTCAATCTGACGTCATGTTGACATCCTGTGCCTGCTGGGTGTTTAAGGCCATTTCGTCATACAGCAAACATCCATTATCTTCTCATCAGTGACATGCATCTAAACAGTCTCTGGGTCAATAAGTGTAAAGATTTTGGACATCTTCTTGGACACTTTTAAGGCTTCCAAACAGTTTGCTGCAATTATAAATGGCCCATGTCTTGCGGTGGTTCATTATGATGCGATTTACCTTCTATGTGCAATTTTATTTGACAGGAATCACAGGACAGATTTTTCTAATCCCCATAGACAAGAAGAAATAAAATTGTGACTGCAGGTTGAAGGAAATAGTGAAGTAAAAGTACTGATACAGCACTAAAAATGTACTCAAGGGAAAGTAAAAGTACACATTTATAAAACTACTTAGTAAATTACAATTCCTGAGAAAAACTACTTTATTAATGTCATTTGAGTATTTGTAATGTGTTACTTTACACCACTGTCCTTGACAAAAAAAAAATAATTTCTCTGTGGCCCCAGCATGTTTTTCTGATTCATTGAAAGGTGTCTGATTCCACTAGATGGCTCCAAAATGAACAATCTATGAAATGCTGCCTCGTCAGATAAACTACATCATAATCATAACATCAGCATGCTGATTCTCTCTGAGATTTTATTTAGGAATTCTGCGATTCTAATTATTCCCCTCGCCCATATGCCAGCAAACAATGAATATGCAATAAACTGCAGCGAATACATTTTTCAACATTTTTTCCTACTTCTGCCCTCACCTGAAACTCATCAAAGCATATGAGACAGGTTTCCTCTGCAATCTCCATGGCAACCGGAAAGATGGGGTCATACATTGTCATTTTACCTATCCGTCGCTTTGGCAGGCTCTGTTTCAGTTTGTGGATCCCTGAATGCAATGCACAAATTAGAGTCAGTACAAAACAAAATATCAAATGGTCTCAAAAATTTTACAAAAAACATATTCTGAATTCAAAAGAAATGCATCAAACTTCTGCTTTATGCCCTTATTTTACTTAATAGCTGTTCATGCATTCAAAACAACTATAGAAGTTGGCTGCTTGTAGAAATAATAATAATAATAATAATAGATTTTATTAATAATGCGCTTTTCACAGACCCAAAGCGCTTACAAAACAGTATAAAGACAAGTAAGCACAATAAAACAATAAAGCCACAGTGAAAATAAAAAAAATATATCACAAATTTAAAATAGTCCTAAAAAGATGAGTTTTAAGTAAGAGTAAAATAATAGTAATATAAATAATAGTAAATAATAGTAGATCTTTATGTTGCTTAGAGCACTGTAAAAAAATGAAATAATACTAGGTTCCACACAATTTATTCATGTTGTTCCCACACAAATTGATTAAGTTAATTTTATTGTTTTTTCAAATTTAAGTCGATTGAACAAAACAATCAAGTTGTGTTGATTCTGCAACAAGCTGAACAAGCAGCAAATATCATTTTTTGAGTGTATTGTATAGAGGTAAACAACACAACTGTTAGTATTTTTATGCAACAATATGCTAAACTGATTAAAGATTAGACATTTATATTTTAACAAAAGATTTCTAGTTTAAACATATGCTGCCTCTTTAAACAGCAACTGTTTCAGCAAAAATATTAAACTGAACGACTGTTTTGCAATTAATTATAAAATGGAAGTGTTTCTTAAGCTGCAAACCAACATTAGAATGATTTCTGAAGGATCATGTGACACTCAAGACTGGAGTAATGACTATCGAAAATTCATCTTAGCCTGCTTTGAATAAATTATATTTTAGCATGTTAAAAATAAAGAACAAAAGATTACTTTTTTTTTTTGTCAAATAAATGCAGTTTGTGTGAACAAAAGAGACTTCTTTCAAAAACAAAAACAGGAAATATCTTTGTAATGTAAGTGTAAAAGACAACTTAGTGTTTGACAGTCCTGTGTTGGCACTTACTTCTGTGTACGTCTAACATGAATCCATTGAAATGAACCCTCTTTTTTCTTCTGTTTTCCACAAATGAGTAAAAAAGATCCATCAGCATTGTTTTCCCAGTGCCTGTTAATTATAAAACAGAAAATACAATAAGCATTGATGTAAAATCTATCCAATCAAACACCAAAATAATACAGTATATGCCCGTTTAAAATGAATGTGTTTTGTTGCTGTGGCTACAAATAAATTAAAACTTACCAACATTACCATGGATATAATAACCTTGTGGTGGATGTGGCTTAGTGGACTCCTGTAGAAAAAAATAACAAAAATAATATTCAATGCTGTAAAAATCATGTTTATTATTTCAGTACATTATATTTAGCACAGCTTATATTATAAAAAAATGCATTCCATAAAAACACCTGAAAGTTAATTTTATCACCAGAAATCATCAACAGTCCCCTTGGCCTAAAAGGTGACTTTGCATGGCCATTTTACACATGATTTGATATGTTGATATGATTTTTAGGGTCTTAATGAAAAGTTTATAAATGATTTTGGCAAAGTTTCATAATGGTAGTGTAAATAAACACATTTTTACCCTGTCAAAAACACCTCAGTCCACAGCTAACCATTTCACTTTATAGCTCTTTAAAATCTGCTGCTGCTTACACTGGATGGCTGACGTGAAACTGACATTTCGACACTGTGTCGAGATCAAACGTGTCAGTTATGGCAAATAAATACCTTAGTCACGTGACTAAAGTGTTTTGAAAGTGATTCAAAGCATCGAAAAGCATTTCAGAAGTGATTGAGACCTGGTGAATCTGCGTTTGACTAACAGGGTCAGAAAAACCTTCATGTGCACAGAGTAACTGTGCTGAAAATGGCCAGAGTTTGAATCCAGACTTGTACAAATACTCGGAAATTGTGACTTGTATTTTATTTTATGCCCAAAACAAGACATATTTATTCACAAAGTGTTCATTTGTATTTCAGACCAATGTTAAAACAAAACACGATACAAGAACAGAGCATTTAAAAACTAACATTTATAGCTGCATCACCCTGAATTCGATCCCATTATCTCTGCATGCTAGTCAGGAAGTCTCACCACTTCACTAAATCACTAGAAATCTCAACTCTACAATGTGGGGTTTAATACCTCAATTTGCTTAACTGTTTCTATTCTGAAGCTGTTCCAGAGCAATACATAAAAAATGACCACTAGGTGTCATTGTAGAGATGGGTTTCAAAACGTTTCGAGGCTTCGACACATTTGCTTCTACTGTTTCAGTGTTAAGCCTGGTTTATACTTCTGCATCAAGTAATTGGCGTGACCCACAGCGCAAGCCTTGTGCGTAGCCGTGCATTTATACTTCTGCGCGCTGTTTCTGTGCAATAACACTTCCGAAACACTAGCTGGCAGTAGGTGTTTATGTTCCTCTGTGTCGAGTTCCTTCGCTGGTGTTTTGTTTTTTCTGAACGCTTCCTTAATGTACAAGTGGCTCAAATTCACTAATTTAAAACAACTTTAATCATAAGGTAAACACAAAACAACAGTTTCCATTCAGAGCTCCTTCACGGGACTCCACACTTGTAAACACTCGCTGCATCACGCTCCCGCAGCTCTCACCTCTGTCCACACTCGTCAGAACTACCAAGCCGACCAATCACAGAGCTTGCGCTATGCGTAACATTTTTTGAGAGGTGCGCATCAACGTCACCGATGGCCACAGCGAGGGCTATGCGTCCACGCGTAGGCTGCGCCGTAGCATACGCGTGTGCTTGATGCAGAAGTATAATTCAGCCTTTACATGAAGCCTCGCTTTGTCCACCACTAGCTCACACCGCCTCTGAGGCTGGATTACAAATGGTGATCCATTGTGGTCCAGTGTTCAACCAAGCCTCGAGCTTCTGCTGACTTTTGGCTTTATGACTGACGTAGAGTATTTGAAGCTTTTTCCACATTAAAATCGTGTCTGTCCCTCTTCCATGCAAATAATCTTTACATATAATTTATCATTGCTTGACATTGCAGCCTATCATTATCAATGTAAAATGTATTCAAACAAACATCTACATACAAATGGTCACACTGCTGTATTTAACAAATGCTTTTCCTTCTGGGATATTCCCTTCATATATAAAACTAATCAACTTCTCAGTTGCCTCTTCTGAAGCTGGGATTATGCTTAAGGACATCTGTGAGCCTCTAAAGTTATATCCAAATATAGCGCAGGACTGCTTCATTGTTCAAATGCAGACAAACTAAAGACACCATTGTTAGACACTAGGCTATCTATATAGACCATTTTGAGGGATGTAAACAAAAACAATGGTCCCAGCGTATTTCCAGTTTTACATTTTTAATTTCTATAACTTCCAAGAATCTAAAAAGATTAACATATTGATAATGTTATAATAACTGTTTTAACAATAAGTTATGACTGAATTGTCTCTTGTAACTGTTATGAAATAGTTTGATAACAAGCAGGAAATGTTCATGGGCCAATGACATAACCACATTAAAATGGTCTATACTGAAAGGGGTGGGAAGAAGGTGGAGTCTCTAGTTTGCTTATAGGATAGAATTGCTTACACATTAAAACTAGCTAGTTACATCTAAACCAGCAGGAAATTCAAACGCGTCAGTTATGGCAAATAAATACATTCAGAGAGTTTATAGAAAACAACAGCAGCGTGGCAGAACACACAACAAAAAATACATTTTAAAAATTGTCACTTTTAAATTTTTCACTTAATGTCCTCAGTGCATTAAACTTTCAGAGATTAAATAGCCAGCAGACAATTGCTGACAACTGATGATTCAGTAACCACAAAGAGTCAACATCCTTATCCCAGTGTGCACCTCATCCTCACAGATTTTTTTTCAAACGGAGAATGCTGTTTGAGCAGTGAGGCGCAACGTTCTTGGACGACAGCGTGTGACTTCTTGCTGACTTCCAGAACCCTCTGTAGCTCGTTATTGTGGCGGGTGGCATTGGTCCAGACATGGTAGAGTGGACAAACACAGAGAAAACTCTGAGCAAGAGAGGAGACGGGTCCACAAGGTGGAGTCATGCTCTACACTTTCACAGGACGCAACCAAGTGGAAAAGTTCACATGCCAACACTCTTAGGTAGAGAACCCACTCTCTTTAATTCAACAAGCGAACTGTTGTTTGCTCTAGTAATACTTTAGATAAACAATGACTTAAGATTTAAATGGCTAGTTCATCCAAAACTGAAAATTCTGTCATCATTTACTCACCCTCAACTTGTTCCAGACAGATTGAGTTTCTTTCCTCTGTTAAACACAAAAGAAGATACTTTGAAGAATGTTGGAAACCGGAAACAATAGCTATAGACTTCCATAGTATATATATTTTTTTTCTGTTTACTGGAACCACCTGAGGGTAAATTGTGAGTACATTTCCATTTTAGGGTGAAATATTCCTTTTATATTTGGAAATAATAATTTACTATATTCTAATATGCTCAACATAATAAGTGATTATCATATCAAGAATGAATGCATTGAATCTTTGAGCTGTTCATTTTACTATGCACGTGAGGTGTTCAATTTCCTCCCTAAATACTCAAGACTTGAGAACATTACTGTACATGTTGGTGTTTGTGTTCCCATATTAACAGTGGCGCTGGGAGCTTTTTTTCCAGACAATAGCGAGCCCTCATTACTGAGGCGAGGGAAAGTTGGGGTGTCCTGACTCAGTAGGGGGCTCTGCTTGGTCTGGCCTTTCCTCCCACTCTCCACCCCCACAAACACAAACAGCCTGCTTTGACCTACAAATTAGGCAATGGCACAGTGCAAGCGTTGGGGTTGGACCGCTAAGCTTTTTCTTCACTGTAAACATTCACTGCTCAGTTTGGCACACACAAACCGTACCTCTTGTGGGTCGTCTTTTTCATTTGACATATTTTTATCAGGACTGCAAATGTTCACTGTTTCCCTTGACCCAACTTTATCTTGCAGTTTTGAGGTTGGTTGGTTCTGTAAGCAGTCTTTAGGTTGAGGGAGAGTAATAGGGATGTTGGTATAGTCTGTCAACACTCTGGTTAACTCTTCTAACTGAAGAAGTGCAGCTCTCTGTTGAGGGTCCTTTTGGAGTGAACCAGAGTGGACAAGGCTGTCATAGTGTGTTACAAGTCTGCCATAGACAGGCCAGGGTGCTGAAGTAGATGTATGTCCTGTAGATGTTGTTAAACACCCTTAAAGAGAAATAAAAATATGACAGCTGTTAATCTATTTTTTCAGCATATACATTATATCCGGTAAGTATTCAAAGTGCTTCACTTTTTCCACATTAATTTATGTTACAGCTTTATTCCAAAATTGATTAAATTCATTTATTTCCTCAAAATTTTACACACAATACCCCATAATGACAATGTGATTTTTTTTTAATTGTTGCAAATTTATTAAAAATAAAAAACCTGAAAAATCACATTAACATAAGTATTCACAGCCTTTGCTCAATACTGAATATGATCCACAAGCTTGGCACACCTGTCTTTGGGAATTTTTGCCCATTCCTCTTTGCAGTACCTGTCAAGCTCTATCAGGTTGAATAGGAAGTGATGGTGTACAGCCATTTTCAGATCTCTCCAGAGATGTTCAATAGGATTTTGGTCTGGGGTCTGGCTGGGCCACTTAAGGACATTCACCAACTTGTTGTGAAGCGACTCCATTGATATTTTGGCGGTATGCTTTGGGTCATTGTTCTGCTGGAAGATGAACCGTCGCCCCAGTCTGAGATCAGGGGCACTCTGAAGCAGGTTTTCATTCAGGATATCTCTGTACATTGCTGCATTCATTTTCCCTCTGCCCTGACTAGCCTTCCAGTTCCTGCTGCTGAAAAACATCCCCAAAGCATGATGCTGCCACCACCATGCTTCACTGTAGGGAAGGTATTAGTCTGGTGATGAGCGGTGCCTAGTTTTCTCCAAACGTAACGCCTGGCATTCACTCCAAAGAGTTCATTTTTAGTCTCATCAGACCAGAGAATTTTGTTTCTTATGGTCTGAGAGTCCTTCAGATGCCTTTTGGCAAATTCCAGGCGGGGAGTGGCTTACGTCTGGCCACTCTACCATACAGGCCTGATTGGTGGATTGCTGCACAGATGATTGTCCTTCTGTAAGGTTCTCCTCTCTCCACAGACAAACGCTGGAGCTCAGACAGAGTGGCATCAGGTTATTGATCACCTTCCTGACTAAGGCCTTTCTCCCCCGATCACTCAGCTTAGATGGCCGGCCAGCTCTAGGAAGAGTCCTAGTGGTTCCAAACATCTTCCACTTACGGGTGATGGAGGCCACTGTGCTCTTTGGAACTTTCAGAGCAGCAGAAAATTTTCTGTAACCTTCCCCAGCCTTGTGCCTCAAGACAATCCTGTCTCAGAGGTCTACAGACAATTCCTTTGTCTTCATGCTTGGTTTGTGTTTTGACATGCACTGTCAACCCTGGGACCTTTTATAGACAGGTGTATGCCTTTTCAAATGATGTCCAATCAACTGAATTGACCACAGGTGAACTCCAATTAAGCTGCTGAAACACCTCAAGAATGATCAGTGGAAACAGAATGTACCTGAGCTCAGTTTAGAGCTTCATGGCAAAGGCTGTGAATACTTATGTACATGTGATTTTTCAGCTTTTTTATTTTTAAAGAATTTGCAACAATTTCAAAAAATCTTTTTTCACATTGTCATTATGGGGTATTGTGTGAAGAATGTTGAGGAAATAAATTAATCTAATCCATTTTGGAATAAGGCTGTAACATAAAAAATTTGAAAATGTGAAGCGCTATGAATTCTTTCCGGATGCACAGTATATCAGTGCACTTAATACTTAATTAATAATTCAAAACTTGTGAAGTAACTAATAAACTTTTTAAAGGAGAAAAAACAACCATAAGCACTGCATTAAAGGGACAGTTTACCCAGAATTGCTAAACAGAAAACAATGTGATAAATAGTTGAACAGCTTCCTGTCAAATGATTTATTTTGAGTTATCAAAGGAAAAAAGTGCAATGCAGTTATGATTCTAATTTTGGAATAAGAACGTGACAGAATTTTAATTTTCAGTTCAAATAACACGCATATGTTACTATAAATAGATTTAAAAGCAATATTGATTAGAAAGTAAAAGTAGAAATAATAATAAAATGCATGCGTTACAAACAGTACTTATAATCCACAAAAAAGTAGCAAATCTTCAACAGTTCAGCAGCGTGGTTATTTATTTTAGAATAGTAATAATAATCATCATCATTATAATAATAATAATAATGACTAGTATAATTATTAATTATTTATAAAACACTCCAAACTTTCATAATTAAGTTAACAGCATTTCTAACACAACAACAATGTTGTAGTTATAAAATATAACCACGATGTAGAACTTATTATTGCTATTAATAATGAAAATAATAATAATTAATATTATTTATTGTCGTTGTTATTATTGTTTGTAATATTGACTAAATTACGTCGATTTTTTCTCGCAAAATCATCAGCCCTGATCATATGCCTGGAGAATATTGTTTCTCACCTCTGTTTGCCTTACACACTTCACAGCAAACTCGTTTCGACAACCTTGTCCTTTTGAACACAAGTCTTAAAAAACAGTCCGTTGTCCACCGAGACGCGTACGCCGCCATGTTAATTCAAAACTTAATAACTTTATTGAGCTCTGTTCACGCACACAGGGATGGAAAAGATAGTACAGTGTGCTCCTCGTGTTTTTCTTTCAGGTTTCTTATGTTCTTGCAACATAAAAAATATCGAATGTAACAAATATACATGTATTTTCAATCAATCTAAATTATGTATACGCGGTCAAAATCATATTTTATTGCTTAATAACTACTAAAGGTTGCACTGCAGAAGGTTACAAATAGTCATTTAGAACCTATAATGTTATTTGAAAATTACAGAAAGGGTACTGTCATGTACTTACTTGACAATGCTTATCTAATCATAACCCGTGATATTGTCACGTGGCTTAGAATAAATTACGATATTATTATAAATTACTAACTTAAAAATGTGAACATTGCAGATGTCCACAAACAATGTATTTGCTTTCTTAACATTTACCAAATAACCGCTTTACTCTATTATATAAAGGTTTATATATGTAGTCTTTTTGAAGTAATATAATTAACAGAACTTCACATAATTATACACAAAAAATTACACCGTACTCGCTATGACAGCTTTTATCCAATCACAACCCATGTATGTTGACACGTGACCGAGTTGGCATGTCACATGTCAGCTGTTCCTCAGCTGATCGGAAGTACAATCGATAGCTGCTTGTTTGCTCAGACCTGTAACGGGAAGCAATGGCTGAGGCCATAGCAGATACGAGAAGGCTGTATACTAAACCACAAAACCTGAATGACGCGTACGGGCCACCGAGTAACTTTCTAGAAATTGATGTTACCAACCCCGAGACAGTTGGCGTCGGTCGGAACAGGTTCACGACATATGAGATCAAACTGAAGGTGAGCTGCCAGTACTGGCCTGATCAGACCATCAAATCACGCTCAGACACACTGATCTGTTTTTAGTACGGGTGTCTAAGTACACTCTTAATACACCGCTAATACGGTTTAAAGTAGAGCTAATACTATAGATCACAGTGTGAGTATAGCCAATCTCATGTCAGTCAATAAAACCACGACGTCTGTTTACTCGTGTGTTCACACTGGTAACTGTAGCGTTTGATTGCCTTTAACATATTTAAATAATAACGTAACTGTTTACATTTTTATTATTTTGATTTAGCAAAGAGTTTTCCTGCAACTCTTTGATTAGGTGCTAGTAGTTCTGCCAACTGTCATAATTTACAAACCCTCTTGTTTATCAAACAGCTATAGCTTTGTTAGAGAGAAATGTGTCATCTGCCTGACAGTTCACTTTCATTGTATGGAAATCAGATTGATTGAAAGTGAAAGCTAGCTGAAACTGTCAGTGCTTGAAATCCAACCAAATACCAATCAAATATTCTCTTATTGTAACACTTCAAGAACATAACAGAAGATTTTTGGCTGTAACTGTTATCCTTGTTTTTTATGTAAGTAAATTGCTGCCATCACTTTGAAAGTCAAAAAAACATATACAGGGCAAGCAGAATAAAATTAGTACTCATGGCTCCTGACAAGACTATTACAAGGTCTCCTCAGGGTCTTAAATCTCTTAAATCTCAAAAGCAAATTTTAGACCTTTAAAAGTCTTAAATCTACTTAAATATGGTGTTTTAGGTCTTAATTTTTTTTCTTACTCAATCTGGCCATTAACACCCAAACGATCATCAAAATTACATCTCAATAAAATGTTTAACTTTTTACTTAAAAAGAAAATTTAATTACTTTTCTTACATTAACATTTGCTTAAGTTCTCCATTCATTTACTGCTGAGGATTAGGCATGGGACGATAACCGTTTTCAAGTTATACTGCGGTTTGGATAAGTCAAGGTTTTAAAACTGCCAAAAATTTGTGCTATAACTTTCCTAAGGTATGTGTAAGATTTTTATTTTTACGTTTTGTTTTTGTTTTGTTTTTTTAGGACAACAATATCTCCAGCAGAAAAAAATATCAAAAGATGCCATTTTTAAATTGTAAAGAAATCTGTGTTTTTGAAACAAATGAAGAGAGCAGAAGTATTTAGTCTGACATGTTTACAGCTCCAAACTATTATAAATCTTTCAAAAATTTAAATATATTGTTTTCAAAGGGGAACAAAGCTTTTGTTTTTTACCCAGACATTTAAAAAAGAATATATTTTAGAGCAGTAATCACAATACTGTGAAACTGTGATATTTTATCCAAGGTTATCATACTGTCAGAATCTTATATCGGCCCATGCCTACTGAGGATACTGACCTGACCTATAATTTTTTTTATTAAATTATTATTATTGTAGACTGAAGTAATTGACAGCTATGTTTTGTTCTATTCTTGATAAGGGTTATAAGATTTGTGAATGGATATATTTGAAAATTAATAAAAAATATTCAAACAAAATTATTATTATTATTGTATTATTAAATGTATTAAAAACTGAATCATTTTTTGATTGGGCAACTAAAAATCTTTTCTAACTGGCATATTCAAAAAAAATTATAGGTCTGTATAGGTCTAAATTTCATTCATAATGGTCTTAAAAAGTCTTAAATTTAACTTGGTGAAACCTGCAGAAACCCTCTATGAGATCCAATGATTGGTCTATGCAAGAAACCGAACTTTATTTATTATTTATTTTTAATCCAAAGTTTTATTAAACAGTCCTAAATGTGTTCAGATATTCTGGAGGGCAAGCTTCGTTTTGCACAATGACATAACCACACCCAAAAACTGAGTCATGAGCTTATGCTGTTTATTTACAACTTTATGCAGGCTATTTTGATGAATGATAGCTGCAGCAATCGCGTCCTCTCTGTCTTTTGTAAACAAACATTATCAGCTATTGTGTCAATTTGTGGTAACACTTTATTTTGATGGTTCATTTGAGTACTAGTAGACTGTCTGCTTAATATCTGTTGATATGCTCCTTCAACAGACATTTAACTGACTATAAGAAACTCTGTAAGTACATGTCAACTTACACCAACCCCAACCTAACCTAAGTCTACTTATAATCTAATGAGAATTAGTTGGCATGTAGATGCAATGTAACTTAAATTCAACAGACAAACCATCAAAATAAAGTGTGACCCAAATTGCATCTGCACATGTTGTCTGACAGCAATCTCATTCTCAGGACTGTTTGCAGAGGCTGTGGATTATAATAATGTTGTAAATGAAGTTAAATAATATATAGCTTCAAAAGGTATTGTCAGAAGCAACTGATAACTTTATTTTGCTTGTATATGTTTGCCAGTACCTATTAGACTTTTAAGTCACTAAAGACCTCAGTTTCAGCTTAAAATCTTCTTTTAACATATTACTGAGTAAAAGAGTAACCTGCATCTTGGCCCGATGGTGAGTAAATTAACACAAAAATTTTACGTTCAGGTAAATTTTTATCTGTAATTTTATGCATTAACATTTCCTGTGTTTGTTGACACACTCAAACAGGTTTGTAACATAAGGTTGTGAACTGAGTTCTTGTTGAACTGTAACTTTCTTTACTATTTGTAACACCCTAATATTTTTCTAAGCCTTTTTGCAATTAACTAACTTATGCTGTGGAGTGGAGTACACCATTTAGTAGGAACATTTACAGTTGGGATGAAAAGGAGCAGATAAAAGAATAGTGATTACACTAAGATCTCAAGTGTATAGTCTGTCACCACACCCTTATGTGCAAAGCCCAGATAATGGTGCTTTAACGATGATAAACCTGCTTATTAACACATCATCTGTGCACATCATCTTTAACCAATTTTAAGTTTTATACTTATATATAAATTATTTTAATTTTGCTTTTTCTTGTCCTCCTATGTGCACCCACCGTAAACAGACATTTTTTATGCAGTTTTTTATCTTATGATCATGTTCTTCTGAATTCAGATCCAGTTTGTTGCATTACAATTTTCTCACTTCCATGTCATTCCTAAGACATGAATCAGCTTGCTAGCATTTGCATAAAATGCTTACAATGTTTTCTAAGTTATTTGGTATGTTAGAGGAAGCTTAAAACAGTGAGAAAAAGACACACATGGCTGCCATATGCTTTGCATTTTAAGTGTGTTTGTCCTGTCATGCATATAATTGACTAAGACAGATATACAGCTCATCTCCCCACATAACATATAGACTTCTCAAACCAAAAATAAATTATTCTTTTTAACACTAAGATTACATACCTGGCCATAACTTCATACTCACTCACTCACTCACTCTGGATTTTCACACTTGTAATATTTAACCCTTAAAGTGAGGTAACATGAATCTATCTTTGTTTTACAGTCTGAGATGTATAAAGTACTAGAGACCCATACTTAAGTAAAAGTGACTTGAGTAGAAGTTGAAGTGCTCTTTAAGCAAAATACTTAAATGGAAGTACTAAAGTATTCAACATTTTTTTGTACTTAAGTATTGCAAGTAGTTTATTTAAAAAATATACTAAAGTACTGAAAGTAAAAGTACAAGTATTGTGTTATGTAGTTATTTTTTAAAAAGCAGTCAAAAGACATATTGTTTTGTTTATTTTCAATATCTTTTTTGGGGCACAGGATTAAGCAGAAGAAAAAGAACCTTGGTTTACTATTTATAATATAAATAAATATATATATGATGGGTCAAAAACACCATTCAGCGTGACAGCCTTTATGATAGACAGTTAACGTTATGTGAACATTGCAGCATGATTTGAACTGCGGGTAGCTAACGATAGTTAACTTATCTAGCTCTTCTGGATAGCTCAAACTGCTGTTTTGTGTATTATATTATCTTTAACCTGACATGTTTCTTCAAATCCGACGGTAGAGTATGCACTTCATTCTATATGAACTGTCTTTCACTCCGACAAATGCAAACATTGGTTCTAAATAAGGTCACGGGTGGTCTTTTTCCTCATCGCCACGAACAGTTGAAAGTGAAGAAGTTGAAGGTGGAATTTCTGGGTTTTCCATGTCTAAAACAAACTAAAGTTCTCTCAATGCAGGCAGGCAGCACTGTCTTCTTTGATCGTCTGATCAATGAATGATTGATTCGTAACATTTTTATAATTGTAACGAGTAACTATGCAACACAAAAAATCTACTGGAGTAAAAGTATTAAGTTCATCGAAAATATGTACTGAAGTAAAAGTAGAAGTAGGAGAAGAAAACAATACTCCAGTAGAGTACACATACAATCTTTTAGTACTTAAGTACAGTAGTGAAGTAGATCTACTTCGTTACTATACATCTCTGTTTACAATGCACATAATTTACCCAGGATCAACAATTATTCATCTGGTGATGTTTAACTCTGTACAGTCTTAAAACCTGAGTTAATTTATAATGTTTTGCATATTTATGGTGTCTATGTCATTCATTGGATGAACACATCTTAAAAACTGTTTACATAAAGGCTCTAGCATTGCATATCCTTATTAAATATATTGCTGACTCCAACTTTTCAGATTTTTAAGAAACTGGCTTTTTTTGTTCCAACCTGTCACATTTTTTTTGACTATTTAACATGTTTTTCCTCCAATGTTTTAATGTTTATATACAGTGCACTCTGACTGCCCCAATCGGAAGAATATGAGACATTCTGTAGTTTTTTTTAAGGTATCTCATTCTAGTCATAATAATCTGACAATGCTTCAGTCTTGAAACTTTAGATTTCTTCTCTTTAGTTTAAAGAACAAACCTTGAACCAAGGCCAAAAAATGTACAGTTCTCAGTTGTTTTTGATACTTGATTGGAAAATTTGTCCAGCCACATTTTGTTTCAAATAGGCAATCCTACTCTATTCAGTTCAATTCAAGTGTATTTGTATAGCGCTTTTTACAATAATTATTGTTTCAAAGCAGCTTTACAAAAAGTGCACATTATTGCATTACAGTCAGATTAAGTTAAAGTTACAATCAAATATAAGTTATTATACAGACATGGTTAACCTGTAATATATTAGCATATAGGTGATGTCTACGTGTACATGTTTAATGAAGTGTATCTGTTTATTAAGTGTGTGTTGTCCTCGAAGTCCTAGATGGTTGGCATCATCTTGTCAACTCTACTGACGTATCTAACTATAGCTTATGCAGGTTGACTATTTATATATTTTACCATTGGTAGTTACCATATTTCTTCAATGCTTATTTACAGAAAGTTGAAATCAACTTTGAACTTTTTGTTGTGTGCTGTTGGGGATGTTTTTACCCACTCTGGGGTGATTTTATGTCTTAATTTGGCCATAACTTTCTCTGTGTTTCAGCAAATAATTTTTAATGACAGATCTTATTATTTTGACACATATTTTGGGAAAAATGCTTTGAAATTTTTCCAAAATTCAACAATACACTCGTGGCAAATTTACTACCTTTTTGTTATGTAGCAAACACGATGTAGCTTTTAGTTTGCATGAACACAATTTCCATAATTATACTTTATATATAAAGGTCTATGCTTCTGCGTACAACAAACAAAGACTTTATCTTGCTGGAGTTCATAGCCATTTCACTTTACTTCAGGAAGCATTAATGCCGCTCTGTAGGTCTATTGGAGATATTCATAAATATTCCTAGCCAATCTAATAAATGTTGGAGACATACTTGCTACATAAACGCGCTACATTACACTTCAGCAGCGTTTATTTAGGAGTGCACAAAAAATCTGCATGAGCAGTTTTTATTTAAGGGTGTGCAAGAAATTTTGTGCACAAACAGATGAAATCAGAGCGCAAGCAAAGAGATTTGCATGCTCGTATTACATAAATGCGATCTCGACTTGTAATACTGCGCTCTCGACATGTCACTGAAATAACGCCATAGGTAGTTGGTAGATCTGTGTAAAAGACCTGCCGCTACAGCTGGAAAAAATCCTAAAGGAAACACTGATGTCTGTTGGGAAGAGGTAATTTTTTTTACTATTGATTATCGGTTGCAGTCCAAAAAAAAAAAGCATAGTTTCTGCCTTTAAAATGGAGTAATGTGTATGTGTGAGATGAAGAGAGAGAGACCTTTTGTGCACTTATCTTGATATGTTTGAGAAAATCTAATTAAGCACATCAGCTCTCGGAACATAGTAAACATAGTAAGTGTATTTATGCAAGCATACTATAATCTGCTGTTTTACCCCATAGAACTCCATATAAAAGCCAGAATCTTTTTTGCACAGCCCTATCTAAAGGGTTAATGTGCCAACTAATGATCAACAGTAAATATTACACATTTCACATTTTCCTAACAGGGAAAACCACATACAATCAATAATATGATCATATTCTGTCATGGCTTTGCTATCAAAAGACATTATAATGGAAGTCAATGGGGCAAAAACAGCCACAAATATAACGGGAGGGAAGTACATTTAAACAGTACCCAATGGTTTATGGTCAGTGCAGCTTAAATTGCCAGAAAATAAAAGTTTGTTGCTACAGTTTGCACTCAGTGTAAATGTCTCATTAGGCAGAATACATTTAACCTTGTGTAACCTAGTTAGGGCTGGTTCTCTAGAAGTCATTTTGTTGGTTAAAGACTTTGGTTGGTAAACAACTGTGCACTTGAACAAGGCTCCCTCTGTCCCTGCAGCTTAACATTGCAATATTGCCTGAAAAGTGGCAGTGAAAAAATGTGGTGGCGTGTTTGCCTAGAATTCCGTTATATTCCGTTCTATCCTATTTTATTCTTGACATGTTTGTCACATAACTTCTAAAGTGTAAACTTGAAGTGTTGATGAAACATTCATCAGACTTATGTAGTTGTTGAAACGCTTCCCATTTAAATCACTTTTTTCCTTTATCCCTAAATAGCCTAAATTTTCTTTTCAGATGCTGTACTTTTAAATAGGAAATGCTCATTTGAAGGAGGCGGAGGCGAAGACAAGACATTATCACAACCCCTGCCTGTCCTAAGCAGTCATTTTCCCCAACTGATGAGTTGTGACAGGTGCTGTTGTGTCTGCTAATAGGCCACTGTCTTCCCAGCTTTCCTATAGTATTTTTAGCTTTCTCCTACCTACAGAGCGGGCCACTGCCTGCCATTAGCCCAAATCTAAAGCTACTGTACTTGATTAGCGTATAATAATTAGCATATGCGTGTAATCAGTATTATTGTGTGTCTTTGAGTCGGCGGTGACCCTGCTTTGCATAAGGGAACACCCCACACATCCCTCTCACGCTATCGCTCTCTCTCGCTCTAGCCCTCAAGACTGAGAGAAAGAGCGGAGCTGTCAACTTTTGATTTGCTTCTGAAGTAGCCCGATTGCAACAATGAGAAGAGATAATAAGATTCTGTTTGTATTTGTCATAGTAACACTGCCTGTCTTGATTACATGCTTCTGCGTGCCAAGGCTACCATCTTTCTTTTACGCTTTTCCACACACACACACGCTTTCTCTCTTTCGATCGCTGGCCAACCATTATGCTTTCTATCGTCATATCCCGCATCCCATAGATGATCCTGGCATGGAAAGTTAGAGAAAGAAGCCAAGCCATATTTGTGTGTCTTGGAGAGAGAGCGAGAAGCTTCTTAATCCCTTCTTTTAAAGTGGAACGTGTGAATGACTATGGGGGTGTAGACCTCATCTTAACCCCCCTGCCAAACCCACCCCCTACTGGATGGCACAAAACGTGCCCATCCCCCGTCATCTGCTCCTCTAGTCTCATCTCAGGATGGCCATATCTTTACCTCCATTCGACTTGATTGATTCTAAGTTCAGTTGTCTATTGATCTGTAACATAAAGGCAATTCTGATTGACCCTCATGCCATTTTCCATATAAAGCTTATTCTCAGCATTATGAATCAAAAGTAAAAGTTCCAAAAATTATCTATGACCTGTTCACTCTAAGTCATCTGAAGTCATTTGATATCTTTGTGTCAAGACCAGACCAATATCGAAGCCTTTATTCACTAAAAACCTGACCTTTTTCGTCATTATTTGGATTATTTTGTTCATTTAAGAAGTCTCAATTTGAGGGTATAAAAACTGGATCACTGAGTTCACAAACAAATCATAATGTTTTTTTATTTGTGGACTAAACCAATCAACTTTACATCTTTAGTCGATTGGTTCAGTCCACAAATCAAAAATTGAATGATTTGTTTGTGAACTCGGTGATCCAGTTGCAGAAGTTAACTTAAATGTCGCCTCTTCCTCACACAAAGGCTCCACCGAAGTTGCATGAACCACTTTTCCGATGCTTTGAAGGTGCTTTTGCATCCTCTTTGAAGCCTAAAAGCCTCAGTCCCTATTCATTGAGATTTGTATTGGAAAGTGTGGAGAGTGCAGGTCTTCAGAACCTGTCTTTTTGTGTTTTGCTTAAGAAAAAAAGTCAAACAGGATTGGAATGACATTTATGTGAGTAAATGATGATGGGGTTTCATTTTTAGGTGATTTATACATAGAAGTGTAGGGTTTTAATTAGGGCTGCACAATATACCATTTCTGCATCAATATCACAATGTGATCATTCGCAATAGTCACATTGCAGGATATATGCAATGTTGAGTTTGTATTTTGATTTATCATTTACATGTGTTTTTGATTCCTGTGATTGTATAATGATTTGAAAAGCATTCAGGTATAACATTTTTTTTTACTATTTGTGCCCTTAATTATTTTTATTTTTATTTTTTTTAATTTTATCTGTGCTTGAATACTGTTAGACTCTGGAAATCATAAAACACTTTATTTCAACTATTTTTTTCTTGATTGTATTTATAGATTGTCTGAAAATACTCAAAAAACAATGCACTGCAAATAGCACCGACCACGTGTCGGAGGACCCTAAACATTTTATAGATAGTTTATTAGATTTTATGGAGATGCAAATAATAGACAATAATTCATCAATCTCTGACTAAACAAGTGCATGAACATACTCGCAACACATGCAAATACAAACACGCACTGCAAATAGCACAGACAACAGAGAAAATGTAAGCGTTACACCAAAAATGTTATAGATTGTTTGGTAGATTTTATGGAGAACTGCAGAAACATCCCAATTGATCTAACATTATAAATTCTTTCCAAATAGAGATATTATGTCTTACGGTGAAATTGTATTCATATCACAATATATATTGCAATGTTAGTTTTTTTTCCAGTGTCTTTTAATGCAAAAGCACAAAGCATGTTTTTAAAAATAAAGGTTCTTAATTAATGGTTCCATAAGCAACATTTAACATCCACCAAAGATTATTTTAAAGATAAAGAATATTTTACATCTTTAGTCGATTGGTTCAGTCCACAAATCAAAAATTGAATGATTTGTTTGTGAACTCTGTGATCCAGTTGCAGAAGTTAACTTAAATGTTGCCTCTTCCTCACACAAAGGTTCTTAATTAATGGTTTTATAAACAACATTTAACATCCACCGAATGTTTATATTCTACCAAATGTTTTCTTTATAGAAGAAAAAGTGTGGGTTAAAATTAGTTTAAAGCTTTCAAATTTCTAGAGAAGTTTTTTTACTGAGAACTTTCCAGCTAGTACACACTTTAACACTATGCCTTTGTTTCATGGTGGTGACACAGCATAGTGCATACTTGAGTACACCCCATTTTGAAAATTAATATTTTATTAATTTCTCAGTGAATATAGGCAATGTATTTTGGTGCATTTAAACAAAGCAGATTTAGATTTTATTTTTTATTTCATTTTTTGCTTATCTTTTTTTAATTAGTATTTAATATTTTTCTGTAATATAAATTTGGGTGTACTAGTTTTTGGAGCGTTATTGTAAGTTATTTTGTTAGATAAGCTCCAGATTTGGCTTCAGTACTGACTAATCTAATGTATATGCACAAATATAATATTGTAAAGTTTCCTTTTAAAAAATATGAATTTAAAAGAGAGATTTGTGAGGGGTGTACTGATATATGCTAAGCACTATTGGTGTATGTGGTCTCTGTTCTGTGCTTTAGTTAACCGATGTTACACATTCATGGGTAACAATGTGAACACTGAAGAACTGCTTTATAGTCGAATTAAAAACAATACTGACATTTTTTTCACGTTTAATTCTACAGCTGCTTGCTTTAAAGCAGTCTGCCGCATAAGGTGCTATATAAATAAGTGCAACATGACTTGACGTGTGCTGAATTGCAGAGCTTGTACAAATATACACCCTGCTATGATCAGATTGCATTCTTAATGGCTGCTTTCTCACCGTTGTCTTTTTAGATGTGTATTTGTTATCAAGAGCTAATCGTGCAAAACATATTTGACATAAACACCACTTTTACATTGGTCTGTGGCATTATTAATATATCTGCTAATGGTTTGCAAAGGCTCAGGCTCTTTCAAAATCAAATAAATACTGTTCATTTAAACTTTTGTTTTTAATATAAGCACAAAATCAGCATGTTACTAATTATTAATACACTGTAAAACCCCAAAAGTTAAGGTAACTCAAACTTTTTGAGCAAACTGATTGCAACAAACCATTTAAGCATTTAACCATTCATATGAGTAAACAATGCACTTTGAGCACAGTAAAACCCAATAAATGAAGAGAACTCAAACCAACTGTGTACTGTAAAACCCAATAAGTTAAGGCAACACAAACCGTTTGAGGAAACTGATTACAACAAACCATTTGAGTTAAAAAGCTAATCTATCTGAGTACTGTGAACTTACTAGGGTTGCACAGTTTACCGGTACTAGTGTCGCGATACTATGACTCCAAAATACTGGCGATGCCATTGTAGTTTGTAAACGGTAGTATCGTCAATAACGGTCTATCTACAATAGATTAATTTGAATGTGGAAAAGTCACTAAAATGCTCACATGTTTGTGCAACAATAGACCATTTTATTTTAATAGATTGTGGAGCCCTTTAAGGTTGCAAGTTTTCTGATGTTTTTCGGACATTTCAAACGAGCCTCTAAATCGGTTAATTTCTGTTCCTCTCAATATGATTTAGTAGCTACAACAACCGTGACAATCTCTTAAAAAGAATGACTCACAAAGTGAAATTTGGAATTACTTTGGATTGTTACCAGATAAGACCTTAAAAAAAAACAATGGATTAAAAACCCAAAATAGCAACATTGAAATAATTTTTGACCACTTCATGTAGCCTAGTTTTGGCTAAATGAAAATGCTATTTTGGTAATAAATTTTTTTTGGTATAATTTGTATCTTTATTTTAATGTATTTTTTGTTAGTCAGTTATCTACAAAATAAACAAAAAGAATGAATTTTAGGTGAATTGACGTGCAAATAATACTTTTTTTTTCAATAATAAGGGAATTATGAATTAAATTCAAGACCTATTATAACATGTAAAACTAAGTATTTCTGACCATTTTTTTTATAATATCAGTTATGAATTACAGTATCACAATACTACTTGGTATCGTGATACTTCAGCTGGTATAGTATTGTAAGATGAATTAATGGTATCGTGACAATCCTAGAACTTACTCTATTTAAGTTGAAGTAATGAGGTATTTAATTTAATTTAGAGTTTAAAACTATTTTCAAATAAGTAGAATTAACTTTCAGTCAGTTTTGAGTTGACTACACTCAATTCATTTGATAAAGTTGACTATTGGGTTTTACAGTGTAGCACATTAATAACTTTTTGACACCCCAAACCTTTCAAGGTACTTTTAGAGAATTTGTAAAATTTTCTGCCTTATTTCCCAGTTAGACAAGTATTTATTTTGACAAGATAACAGAAGAGTTGCTTTATGTCTAACAAAAATGGCCTTAGTACTCTAAGCAACTGAAAAAATACTGACAACCTCTAATCGTTCATATTATGGATTATGCAACTTTGTGATGCATTTCTTTGCTCTTGGGAATAGGTCAGTTTTATTGCATTTGTCACACACAGTACAGTCTCGTATTCACATGACAGCAAATCACAAGCGTGCAGGCAGATAATCAAGGGTTTTCATACAAGTTCTTCTCCTAATAGTTTGATATCAAAGCCTGATTGTGACAGACACCTTGTTTACAGTGCTAAAGTTGAGTGACTCCATAAGAGCGAGGACTTTGAGATTGGTTGTTGTTTACAGACAGGACAATCCTCAGCCCCCCTTCTGCGTATTTGTGTACAGCACTCTCTTTCCCTGCCCATCTCTCACTCCCTCTTCACCTCCTCCTCCCCGTCATCCCCCTTTCATTCCCTTTTTCAATTTCCAAAAAGCCCTCTCTTTCGCTCTCCCTTTCTGCCATTACTAAAAATGGCTTGCTTGCCTGGTTGTCAGTCCCAGTCAAGTGTAATCCAAAGTCTACAGCATCCTCCCCGACAACTATTTTAATGGTAATGGGCAGCATATTGTATCAAGGCTACCATATCCTACTTGAGATGACAGTATCAAAAGTGGGAGTTGATGCTATGGGAACAAAGACAGGGGGCAGCTTTTTGCCAGAGTGAGGGTGTTGGGCGGGTGTGTTTTGCGTGTGTGTGTGTGTGTCGAACACGAAGGGGGGATGATGGCGGTGGGGCCCGAGTGCTCTCATTGTCCCTCTGTCCTCTTCTCTTTGGAGCTATGATGCGATGAGATGGCATTGTGTTTCCATTTTTGCTACTTTTATTTTGAAAAAGAGAGAGCAGGGCGGAGAGATGAAATGCTCGCTCTTAAACTTGACTTGATCCGACTCGCTAAAAGCTAATGCATAGCTAGCGCAGAGCCCTTTCCATGGGTGAGGTGACCTCTCTCGGCTATTTTTTTCACTGGCCTCTCTCTCCTCCTAATGAGGATACACCATTGTCCCCAGCGCGCACATGCATCTGAAAAAGAGGAGAGAGACCAGGATTCTGCCATCTCCTTGTATCGGCATAAGCCATGTGGAAGCTTTTAACAGTGCGGAAGAGTTACTAAAAGAAAGAGTGCTTTTAGTGCACCTTTCGCACAATTGGCTATTTTTGGGTGTTGTGCATAAAATGGAGCCGCTCTGTGTTTCTCTCTGTCTTGCTTGCTCGATCTCGCCGACTTTTCCGTAGTCAGTCTGTTCTGTTCTTTTTGGATGATTTTATTTTCACTTTTGACTTTTATTTGTTAAATTTTTTTAAAAACCTAGGTTGGTTGGAGACCAACTTCGAGAAAGAGATGTGCTGATAGCCCTTAGCATACCTGTTGATTCTTCAAGAGAAGACCATAAGGCAGCCAACGTGCCTCTGTTAAAAAGACAATTCTGAGTAGGGCTGGGCGATTAATCGAAAACGAATCTAAATCAACATTAGAATCGATCTATTTTTCCATGTCAATTTTTTTAATGACTTTCCCTACCGCGTGTGGAGTCATGTGACCCTGCTCTCTTAAGGCAGATTTACACTTCTGCATCGAACGCACAGGTATGATTCGTTTTAGCCTTCGCAAGCTCGTATACTTGCACACCTCTCAAGAAATGTAACTACATTGACGATGATTTGAAGCTGCGCCAGAGATGCCTTGAGGCGGCATATTTTTTATTATGATGTTCAATAAATAATCATAGAAAGTGTCTGTTTTCTTCAATTATTTGAAAATCAAGTAATGCACCCTTCATTCAAAAATCTCTTACTTGTAAAATGTGTGCATATTTCCTGTTAACAACTTATCAGTGAACTATGAGGGCAAAAAAATAAAATGTATCAATAAAATAATCGTTTATTAATCGAAATTGAGGTAAAATGTTCAATTAATCGAGATTTACATTTTCGGCCAAATCACCCATCCCTAATTCTAAGTTATAAATGGGCATGTAACTTTTGTTTGGAAATTTTGGTCCACTGTAAAACTTCTTGTGAAATATTGTCCCTGACTTCAAGCAACCTTATTCATTGACATGTTCTGTCAATACGATATCAGAAAAATCTGACATTGTGATATTTCGTTTTTCTGCTATATATATGTATATATATTAGGGATGTGATTCATCGGCTGGAGATCGGTATCGGCCGGTAATCACATTTAATGACTCAATCGGTACTCGCCAGTCTGGCACATCTCTAATCGCAGGTGTTTGTTTACAAGCAAAGGAAGATACATATGCGCACTGATGGTTATATATCAGCAGTGCTGTAACGCATATGATTGTGTTTTACTCCCTGACCCAATGATAGCAATTTATGGCTGGTCAGATTTTTTTGGGGGAAACTCCGAACCAAAATGTACAGTTACCTAATCACTATAACATGATCATAGCAAAAAAGTTATCCTTTGTTTCTTGAAGAAAAGTGTTTGGCCTCTTTTTTTCTGACTGGTTTCTAGGACTCACCTCCACTTTACATTTTGAAAGAATTAGATAGATCACCACTGGGAATTTGATAGAATGTGGGATCAAATCTTTTTTTTTTCTAAAACACCACAAAGACTAATAGTGTTTAATTTCTGAAGATTTGTACGTTTTTTTTTTCCTCTCTCGACCTCTCTCTTTACATCCATTGCTGTGTCTTTTTGTAGGTTATACATCTTGTATGGCACTATTTTCCCTTGTTTCGTGCTTTATTTTGCACAGAATGTTGTTTCGTGATGGGTTTTCTCTGTCTGTTTCTTGTTTTTCTATGTCTGCAAAAACTATAATAAAAATGTAAATTAAAATAGTAATATGATATTATTTAATTTTTAAATATATTATTAACTCAAAAACATTAATGAATGCAAACATAAAAAATTATAAATATCTAAAAGATTTATTACTTGGTTTTGATGTTATTGTTAATTGTTACTTTTAGTGTAGTATTGTGATAGTAACAGAGCTCCTTATGTAGTTTACTGCATTGGAGCTATATATATATTTTTTTTAAGATTCTGACTATATTTGATTTATATTTGAAGACAGGTCAACAGTTACATCTTTTTTATTTTAATTGTTTTGTATTTACTGTTACCCTACAGTTAAAATTCATCATTACATATTAGTGCTACCGTTGACCCGGACACAGTGTGTTAATTTCCATCGACGAAGAATGTGCCTTATCAAACTGAATATGAAAATGCTGCATGAACACACTCATGTTAGTAGCATTTAGTAGCTTACTATAGAGATAATTAAAAAACAGACATCATTAAATTTCAGAGAGCTGACGGAATTAACATAAGAACCACCCAAGAGAACATAGTTGACCATCAGAGAGTCTCTAAGCATTTGATCGTGTCGTCTCATTACCTGCCGGTTTAATCATGTCATACCGTTCTCCTCTCACCGGTGCGCTCGCAGGTATTGATGGACCTCTTGAAAAGCATGTCTTAGCGGCAGCGCGAGCCTGCCGTCTTAATGAATTGGGCTGTTTTCATCTGCTCATTGAGTGTTTGATGTGTAAGGGCTTCTGTCTGTGTGGTTAACTTTGGTTGCCACGGTAATCAGGCCCTTTGTTGGGCTGTTTTGTTTGCTTGTCTCAGGTTTGATTGAGATCATTAGCAGTGAGGGGAGGACAGTCAAACTCTCCGCAGTTTACATCTGCAGCTGTATAAAGTGTGACGAACCGCACACATAAATACAACACTGCTCCCGTTGCAGCAACTATGTTGAAGTGTAATTAGTGGTGCTTGCAAGCATCACGGTTACTATTAGGCTTACTTGAAGAGAGGGATTTGAAGAAACCCCTAACCCCAAGTAGTTACTATTGTAACTGTTTGCAGTAGCTTGCAGTAAGGACATGATTGGTGTGCTTATTTATACAGCTTGTGTAATAATATGGTTAAATATATGGTTTACAAGGAAAAAAATGGAAAAAAATAAATGAATGAATCTTGTTAAAATATAGGACATGTTTTTTTTTTTTTTAAAAGCATTGGTTCATCCAAAAAATTTAATTTATTAATGTAATAATTTTTTCAACGTCATGGTGGTCCAATTCCTGTGAGACCTTCGTTCATCTTTGGAACACGAATTAAGATATTTTACAGACTCCCTAGCTTTTCGCGATTCCGCGATCGCTAAATCCAACGCAAAATCAACAAAGTCGCAAAATTTTCAACAAAATTCTTAATTAAAAATAATAAATGTTGTAGCAAACATTTAACAAACAGAGCAATGGAACAGACAGAAAAGCAAGCAGCTTACAGTGATGGACATGGATGTGACCGAATTGAAGGACATTATTTGTGCTTTCCATGTATAGCTGGTATTATGATGTTCGTGAAATCTATAAATTATTTCGTTTACCTTTTTTTCTGCAGTTAATGAGAAAAATGCTTTTCTGTGGTGAGTTTTACGGCAATCCGTGTATTACGGTAGGGGAAGCCCTAGCGCATGTCCTGAGTGAGGTACATGATGTCAGATGCTCCGGGGAGTGAAATCTGGGAGAGAGTAAGATCATGGATAAAAATAAGAGTTATACAACCTTCCTTTGGCTTAATCTCTATCATTTTTTATCTGTTTTAGATCTTGTCTTGACAAGAGACCAAAATAAAGAAGCTTTATTTTTATTTTTTTGTGTTATTGTCATTGTGTCAGATTGCACACTTAACATAGTAGGCTACCTAATATGGTAAATAAGATCTATATGTATTTTAATCGCAAAACTGTACGCAAATTTCTGGTAATTACCACAACAAAATCAGCCATTTTATAGCAAAAATTTGTGAAAAACTAAGGGGTCTGATTTTAGATTAAATTAGAGAGCTCCCTCATGCTCCATAATGCTGAATTATATTTCATGCATTAAGGGATTGCCAGAACCCATGGTGCATGCTTTGCATGTAGTCATGCATTTATACTTCTGCATTCCGTTTGTGTTGCTCTGCAATAACACTTCAGAAATGCTAGCTGGCAGTGGGGTTTCTGTGTTCCTCTGTGTTAAATTTCTTTGCAGGTGTTTTGTTTACACCATAAGTACTTGTAATGGTACCTTACAAGTAGCTTAAACTTGCTTATTCAGAGGCAGGAACCAGCAAATGTGCAACGACTTTAACCATAATGTAAACACAAAACAAAACTATCCATTTGTAGTTCCTTCATGGGACTCGACACTTGTAAAACACTTTATATACAGTCTTTATTTTCATTATTTAGCCTGACATTTTTACTGTTTCAAAATATAATAAATGTTCAATGGAGATTTTTTTTTGTTTTGTTTTGTTTTGTTTTACCCAGACATTTAAAAATAACTTATTCTAGAGCAGTAATCACAATACCATGATACCCCGAAACCGTGATATATTTATTCAAGGTTATCTTACCTTCAGAAACTTATACTGGACCATGCCTAAACTCCAGTATGGTTTGCTTCTGATGCGAACACAATCATACCATATCACGGAAATGAGTCGCTGTTATCTCACATTATTCAAAAACTATTTTTATGTTTAATCACCTTGAAATGTAACTGAAGTGCTGCAAGCAGAAAATTTTGACCTAATTTATACTCAATTATACCTCATTCTGCTTTCCTTCCGCAGAAATTGATTGTTCACATTTTTTTGAACTCTTGAATGGGTGCATGACGTCCCTCCAATATAAACAAACACAGTAGGGTTGCGACAAGAACATCAAAATTATAAACAAACATAAAAGCGTGTTGCAAACACTGCCCTGCAGTTTACTAAATAAAGTAATTTGAGCTAGTAATATTGCTGTTCTTGAAGCATGCAAACGTACTGTGTATTTATGCATTT
>CAIGQZ010035027.1:14861700-14886346 GCA_903798205.1 Danio tinwini
GAATGAATGAATGAATGAATGAATGAATGAATGAATGAATGAATGAAATACGCCGTTTCCAGCAAGGCAACCTGGGGTGTTGAAATATAATTGATGGCATTGGGCAGGTTAAAATGACCAAAACAAAAACCCGTTCCGGCATGGAAAATACATTTTCAAAGCAGAATATCTGACTTAAGCATTGTTTTTCAGATAAACAAGGATGTTCACTTGAAATGTTTAAATATCTGTAAACATAATGGTATTTTTTTATGCTTTAGAAGAGTCAAAAACTTACATACAGCACATTTAAAGAAATAACAAAAATTCATAAAAGGCTAATATTTATGTAATACATTTTAATCACACAGACAGATTTTTTTTTTCAAAATTTGGTAAGATATATAGATTTTTATGCTTATCCAGTCAAAATCTCTTTGATCAAAAAGAAAACACAGTGTCTTTCTCCCTACAGCAAAATTAGGCCTTAAAGCTGTGGCAAAAATTTGTCTCTTCTTTACGTGATTACTTTCAACTATTATCTGTTGTGAATGCACCACAGCATAATACATTAAATAGGGGATAAACGATTCAAAAAGTGTTATACTTATTCGAATTGGGCTGAATGAAGTCTGATTGCCCTCGAGCATCTCGTATGTGCATGTCGTCACAGAACGGGTAACCATGTTTGAATTCTACACAAAATGCTTTATTTTTAAGCGATATAGAGGAGATAAGGTTTAGAAATGGAACAGACCAATTGTTGAACTGTTAACTTAATTGTGATCAATTCATGTCAAGAAAGAGTTTAAAAAACTTTGGTAAGATTGGTAAGAAAATGTTTTTCATAGGGATTTTTATGCTCATCCAGGCAACGTTTATTTGAAGTCTAATTTCACACGAACATATGTGTATGTCGGCACAAACCAATGAAGTCTGATTTTACATATTGACTGTTTAGGAAAGAGAGAGGAGGTATAAGCACCAGTCTGTTTCAGTGTAATATACATAGAGTCATTGAACAGCATTGTGTATTTTAAGAAACTTTAACATTTTAAAATATGCATTATTCGTTTGACTATATTTTCAATTGTCACTGACTCCAAACTTTTGAACAATCCACTCAGTATTTTAGTAATATGTTATAAAGTATTCACTCCCATGAAACTCCCATCATATCACTTTTAAAAACAATCCACAAGGACCAGGTTACATGATCACCTGAATAATGCTAATTTTAAATGCTTGCTTCTATCATTTTGGACACTTTCGTTTATGATTGACTGCTAATCCTTGGTTAATTAATTTGTGCACCTTTAGTGAAACATTGTTTAATGAGACTAGACGAAAAAGATAGATAATTAGTCAGATTGATGGATGGAGAAACAAGCAGTGGTGGCTAAAAACTGAAAGAATAGAAGTGGGGGGGTTGAGCTGAAGTGGTGGGTATTTCATCAATGTTTGTCATTGTAAGAAGAGATCTACATTTTCCGAAGGGACCCTCTCAAGGCTAAAAACCTGACTTGGAGCAGCTGAGGAGATGGAAAGAGAGAGCGAGAGAGAGAGAATAAGGGTCTGGGGTAGCTGAGGATCGATGAACATTTCAACTCTTCCTGTCCAATTAGGAGCTACGCGAGACTTTGTCCCCAAAGCACACATTCATTTATTCGTTTAACTTACTGTCTCTTCCACCGTGTATTCATCTGTTTGGAGTCTGCGTCGAGCAAATGTGTAGTGTATGAGTATCGATCTGAACCTTTATTCCAGACTCTGTGTTTGTTACTTATGCTGCCTTTTGCCTCTTCAGCTTCTCCTTGAATGCTGTCATCAGGCTGTTCTTTTATTTCCTAAACATCTGCCTCTCCGGTGACCCTGCGTCACCGTCTCAGTGGGCCTTTTTGTGGACTTTACCTATTTATTTAATGTCTTATCCTAATACTGAACCTGGTTTCATTGAAGTTTTGATGCTGTTCCACTATATTGTCAGTTTTTTTTCACTTTTATGTTTTGAAAGATTCTGTCTTAATCTAAGGTGAACGTGATGTTTAAGATGTTCTTTGTTCATTATTTTTCTTTCCAGACAAACCTCCCCATCTTCAAGCTGAAGGAGTCACGTGTCCGGAGGAGATACAGCGACTTTGAGTGGCTGAGAGGAGAACTGGAGAGGGAAAGCAAGGTGAAGGATGAATAAGTGAAATAGTAGCCATGGTTTGGTTGGAACATGATGCACAAATACTCCAACTGAGGCTTTTTATCCTCCTTTCCGTCTGCTGCATAATGTCAGTGTTGTTGCAAGGCTCCATTTCAAATAGCCTTCTGAAGCTGGTCACGTTTTGTTCCGAAACGACCAATAATTGCTTTTGCATTTAATTTCACTGAAAAGAACTTGCTATATTTTAGTGCAGTGATGCTTTTGTTTTAAATATTCTGTACTTTATGGTGCTAAATTATGTTTATATAGCAGTTATCCATTTTTGACATGTAAACTACTTTTTTGGAAAACTCAAATCTTGAATGCTTTTTAAAGCAGGCACTTCATTTCAGATTATTAAGTCGAAATAAGTAAAAAAAGTTAAATGTAAAAAATGTTATAGATGTTTATTTACGTGAAAGATAAATATATGTATTGTCCAAAAATAATGTAACCAATTTTTTTTTATTGTATTTTTTGTGGTAAAATCTATAGAGAATAACAGTTGCATTAATACAAAGTCTGTGTGATTGGACAGAACCAAACAGCAAGTTCAGTGATAAGGAACCTAAAGCTTGCGTGCTACATGTGGCTCTTTGACCTAAAATACGTGGCTGTCCACGTATGACGTGGGGGTCTTCGTGCCCCCCCAATAATATTTTACAATAAAACAAAATATTAGAACTGTCACTAGAAAGGTTTCTATTGATTTTTTTAATAAAAACGCAGTTTACAATAAAAAGAACATTCCACTATCCATGTGCGGTGCTGTGGATAAACTTGAATTGAGTAGTAAAATGTTTGTTTATTTTAAATTGTGTTGCTTTTGAGAGTTTATTTAGCAGAAATTTTTATAAATTGTGCTTTCTTCATACATGGACTTGCTCAACATGTGATGCTTCATATTTGTTTATTTTTGAGTTGTTGCATGGACATAAATAAAGGTTCTGTTTAAATATACACTTCCTGTCAAACGTTTGGGCTCAGTTTTTTTTTTTTATTATTCATTTTATTTAATAATTTAAATATAATTATTCTGTCTATCAAGGCGGCGTTTATTAAATGTAAAAAAAAAGTTAAATATTTATTAAATATTTAGTTATTTTATTTACTTATTGTATGTAGTTTCAAATGAAATTATTAGTCCAGTCATTATTGCTTTTATTACTATTACCATTAATAATAATAATATTAATGATGATGATAATAATAATAATAATAATGATAAAAATAATGATAATGATGATAATAATAATGATAATAATAATAAAAATAATAATTAATATTAGAGCGATTTCTAAAGGATCATGTGACTCTGAGGATTAGTGTAATGAACCTGAAAATTCATCGTTAAAATTATTGGAATAAATCATTAAATTGTTATTTTAGTGTGCTATAACATTTCACAACTTTGCAATTTGTACTGTATTTTTGGTAAATAAATGCAGCCTTGGTGAGCAGAATAAGATTATTTTAAAGCATTTAAAAACCCCACTGACCCGAAACCTTTGACCGGTGGTGTGTATATAATGTCTCTTTAAAAATGCATTTGCCAAAGAAAATCAAAAATGGCTCTTTGCTGTAAATAGGTTCCCGACCCCTGAGCTAGTTGTTAGTATAGTATCATTAGTTGTTAGTATAGTATAGTTAGTATAGTATAGTTCAGTGTTTCTCAACCACGTTAATAGAGAACCACCAACACTGCATGTTTTGGATGTTTTCTTTGTTTTTCACACCTATTACAGGTCTTTCAGTCTCTGCTAATGAGCTGATGATCTGAATCAGGTGTGTTTGGTTAGGAGACATGGAAATGTGCAGAACTGGTGCTCCTCTAGGAACGTAGTTGAGAAACACTGGTACAGTTTGTCAGTATATTTTACTGAACAGCAGAGATTTGCCTCTCTATGCAAAAAATACTAACCAACTCTGCAGAGCAAACACGGGGAAAGAGGTAAAAGCTGTGTCTTTTTGTTTCTAGTTCTTGCTAGAGAAATCCACAAGCTAGACATGTTTATAGTAAACCAAAGTTGTTGGTGTCGATAACCTAGTAATCAATTTTCCCAAACATAATGTCTCCACTGCACTGTGGGTGACTCAAGTTCAAGTCCTGACTTGTGGACATTTATCCACTGCTCTCTCTTCAACTTAATTTCCACGCGAACTCGGGGAGAACATGCAAACCTGCCCATTTTATCATAATAAAGGCAAAAAAAACTTTACATTTTTGGTAAAAAAAAAAAATCATTCAAATACAAATCACAAAGGTACCCACATCTGCCCTCTTAAACAGCTTCTTAACCTTTGTTGATTGACAAGCCTAGTCTAAACAAGCACAAATGCTTATAAGTGGATATGGCAACACTGCAAACCTCAGCACCTCTCTAGTCCATAGCTTTCTTCAGATTGCACAACATAATAAGAATTAGGTGCCATTATATTAAATTGATCAAAAATATTTGATACCAAACACATAAGATGCCTTAAAGTTAATATGGTAGCATGTATCACAAATTTAGGAGTGACCTGTGATTTGTAGACAAACATTTATATAGGGGATTCACTTCTTTATTTGAGTGCAGTTGTCATTCCTGAAACTTTACAATGTGTACATGATCATTGAGTAGGATCATTGGATTTAATCAGTGGATTAAAAGTGGTTCCGTAGTTCAGGAAATGATGTTTGAAGTGATTTGTAAGATGTGAATGTTTGCATTTTGGGAGATATATGTGACATAAAGGAAGTTCTTGTGTTTCAAACAGGTCGTGGTTCCTCCTCTTCCTGGAAAAGCTCTGTTCAGGCAGCTTCCTTTCCGTGGGGATGATGGTATATTTGATGACTCTTTTATCGAAGAACGGCGGCAAGGCCTGGAACAGTTCCTTAACAAGTGAGTTACAAAACCAACCTCACTTTGTACCACAAACATTCTCATCTACCTTTACATTTCGTTCAACCATACAAATATTTTAAAAACAATTCATCTATGTCATTTAAAAATTACAGTATAGGTCAAAATGAAGGGTGGCACAGTGGTTCAGTGGCTCAATGGTTAGCACTGTCACATCACAGCAAGAAGGTCACTGGTTCAAGTCCCGGCTGAGCCAGTTGGCATTTTTGTGTGGAGTATACATGTTCTGCTCGCGTTCACGTGGTATTCCTTCGGGTGTTCCGATTTACCCTTACAGCCCAAAGACATGCGCTATAGGTGAATTGGATGAACTAAATTGGCCGTAGTGTATGGGTGCTGTTGATGTGTTAATGTGACAATATATGAGTGTTTCCCAGTATTAGGTTGCAGCTGGAGGAGCATCCTCTGCGTAAAACATGTGTTGGAACAGTTGGTGGTTCATTCATATTCAATTTTCAACCAAACGGTATTGCAGTGCATTTCTATACAGACTGAATTTCATTCTAGATGTGCATTTTATCAGTTAATGCATTCCTGGGTGATTTAAAATTTGGAGTTGTTGGCTAAATTACACTCTCTAATATCTCACAATCCATGTAGCTTAAACATAAGCAAAATTACTATTTAATTTATTCTGAAAATGTTTACACTTATCTGAGTGATTATAAATGTGAACCATTAATGAAGAATATGGAAAATAAGTCACATCTGAGACACATCAGGTTAAAACTGAATGGCTTAAGGCTGATTTATACTTGACGCGTTCACTTGAATGTGAGTGGCGACTGTGACATTAATGTTGTTGTAACATTAATGTTGTGAATTTGTTCGCTTTGGGTGAGTGCAACATGATTTCGGCTGGCGGAGCACACACAATTTTTTGAGACTCAAGCAAACAGTTCGTGCCACGCCACGTTTCATTTGAGTTTAATATGAATCACAGAGATTTTGTTTGAAACTGGTATTCCTGTACTTATCTTAATGATCTGTCCAAGCGTGATCATAAAGATAACCAGATGATCAATAATTCTTGCCTAGAAATTGCAACAGCAGTGGGAAAGGAAGAAAGATTTTGTTAAAAAGGTTAAAAAAACTTGAGGGATAAGTTTGTTAAACCAAAAAGAGAGGTCATGCAAAAGTGGAGACCCAGGTGGTTTTAATACACAATTACAGAATATATTTTTCCACTGTTTATAGGTTTAACACTGATGTTTATATTGCAATTTTGAATTAAAAAAAATTTTATTGTCGCAAAACTTGAAGTAACAAATGATTTCTTTGATAACTGGAAAAGAAAGTTTGAACCGGTTTATTCACATTATCGGTTTACAATATACTGATGCCCTATTTCTAGGCTTTATTGGTGATAATGGTCAGGAATGTTGGACCATTATTGCCTTTTTAGCATATAAGTAGAGGACACAAACTAGCCAGACAGTAATGTGTGAATTAGGAGTGAGCTAAATAAAAAAAAAAAAAAGCATCAGTATTTTTTAGTAAGTGTACTTTATCTGCTTTTATTCTTTCCATAATAAAAATATATATTTAAAGAGTAACCAATGTTCTCTTGTCATTAATATTTTAACAAACTATAATAGGTAGAACTGTCCGAGATAAAAAAAGGATGTGATGCATCAAAGTTTGATTTTAAAAAAATCTGGAGTAGTTATGAAAGTCTTTATGATAATTAAAATAATTAATAAAAATAATTAGTTTAAAAATCTTGAACGATATTAATGATATGATGTAGTTTATTTATGTTTATCTGTCTGATTTTTCCCCATCGTTTTAAAGAATATCTCAAAAGCAAACATATCAGGTATAAAAGCCTCGTCCGTTTCCTACACGTGCAGTCAGTGAAGTTGTGTGATGCGGTGCCAGGTGAAAGCCTAAATCAGCCTTAGGTGAAAAAAATCACACTAGTAATATTGGTGTGGAAGTCCTTTTTCTCAAAATTTCATTCAGAAATTGTGTAAAATGGGTTTAATATTAAATTAAACAAAATGATTGCCCATAACATAAACACTTATATATCACTTAGAAATCACTCCACAATTCTGTTATGCTTATCAACATTTACAACAGAAAAGGAAAAGAAAAAAATACAAATATAAAACAATGAATTAAATTATATAATTTAGTAAATTGTTTTAACAAAAAAAATGCATTATTATTAGAGGACATGATTGTGTGAAACTTTAGATGAAGTCATTTATTAAAAATCAAGTACAATTTCTTTGCAGTTTTGTTCTGAAATGTATTTGATTGAATGTTGATATGCGACTAGATTTACATGCTTCCTTCGTTGTTCCTCATTTGGCCTTGGCACATCTGAACTGTTTTTATGAAGAAGAGTAAAGTGGTAATGGCACTAGCAAAATACAATTGTTTTCACTCTTTCCGCTTATTTGCAGTTTTTAGGTTAAGGTACTTCAGTGAAAGAGAAAAAACAGATACACATACTTGCCAGCCTTTGTGTCATCCGTTGTCTTCCCTCACACTTTTTTTCCCTCCTTCTCTCATAATTACCTACAGAATGATCAAAACTGATGAGAGGCCGCAAGTGCACCAGCTTTACTTTTTACATTTGTTTTATTTTTGATGTGTAATTTATGATAATTGCGAGTGAAATTACAGGCGTGCATACCTTTTCCCTACAAGATGTTGTGTGCACTCCTGCTTATTTTTGATCCGAGGTGCCGTTCCCCCGCCGACTGAGACAATAAAAGTTACAGTTCGATTGTAATTATTTGCTGTGATTGCAGACTTTGCCATTATCTTTGTTTCATGTGCAAATGTGCCGGCTCTACCTGTTTGAATTTTAATACGAGACGAACAGCTGTAAATTAGGTTTGAAGAAAGGAAGGATATGGAGGTAATTAAGACCGTTTTTTTTATTTATTTATTTTTCTCCCTCCTTTTTACCAAAAATTCTTAAATTAAATGTCATTGTTCAGTGCTAATAGCACCTGGGGAAGGGGACGCACCACATACTCATCTTACTTCCAGATTACATGCGCAGCATGTCTTTACATTGCCTGTCCCAGAGCGCAGTCATCTTGACTTTTAACATTGTAAGATTTGTGTAATTTTAGAGGTGTGAGGGCCTTTTTTTATTCCACTGGAAGCTGGAATAGATTGAATGGTAAAATAATGAGTTTAATTAGCATGATGGCTCATTCTACTGTTTTTGAAGATATGCGTAATTAAATTTCGATATTATCACTCTGAAATTCAAGCTGGATGATTTATGATCTGAAGAGGAATGCTGCAAAATGTCACAGCCTCCTAATAATATCAAAGAGTTGCATCTTGATTGGGGTCAAAGTTGAATCCGCCCCCTTCTCTCTCTCTCTCTCTCTCTCTCTCTCTCTCTCTCTCTCTCTCTCTCTCTCTCTCTCTCTCTTTCTCTCTCTCTCTCTCTCTCTTCTGCTTTGCAGTTTGCATCCTACCATAATCTCTGATGGCTAATTCGCTCATTTTGTGGTCTTATTTTGCAGAGTTGCTGGTCATCCATTGGCCCAAAACGAGCGCTGCCTGCACATGTTCCTACAGGATGAGTCTGTGGATAAAAACTACACCCCTTCCAAAATTAGACAAGCCTAAACTGGTCTGGACTCTACACACACAAAAACATAGCCCATAAGCAATAAGAAAGGTTCAAATCATCCTTTATCGGAAAAGATTGTGAGCACGAAGCATAGGGCGTCCGAAACATTTACCTCCGCAGAAAATGAGACGTAAAAAATGATTTAAAACATACTCGAGAATTAGTCATGTTGTATCCCTTCACTTCTTTGATCTGTTCTTTTAGATTGTTTCAGTCTTTTTGCTCCGATTTCTCAATCTTTAATGTTAATATTAACCACTTTTACGTCCGATCCAACACGTCCTTATTGGTAATTAATCGTGGTTAACAATTATTTATGGTAGTTTGTCTTAAAAGCGCCACTAACTTTGATATTTCCAGTATCAAACGAAACAAAAACCAAATAACTGTCACGGTTATGCAAGCACTATATCACACACACATTAGCATCCCTGTGTTATCGCTACTGCCTACTTGTGTTGCTTTTAATGCTGAAGAACACGTACAGCGGCTCACCGTCCAGGATGCACTTAATTGGGAACCTCCTTCATATGTTGTGGTTAAATGTGCGCTATGTCCTACACAAGCCTGGTTTTACTGTGATGGAGTGGCACAGAAACACAGAGAGTGCTGTCTATGATGCATGTTTCCAGATTTGTATACTGCTGTGCCATTGTTTTGTTTATGAGAATTTTCCAATAAAACGGATTAAACACACAGAAGCAGGATGTGGCTTAAAAACTACAACATCTTTGCTTCTACTAAAAAGTATTTGTATGTTTATGGTTTCAGGGGGCTAATCGGGATCCAGAGGGTTTATGGAAAGGTGGAAGAAAAGTGTTATTAATTGTTAATTAAATAAGGGTGGCTCAGTGGTTAGCACTGTCACCTCACAGCAAGAAGGACGCTGGTTCAAGTCCCGACTTGGTCATTTGGCATTTCTGTGTGGAGTTTGCATGTTCTCCCCATGTTGGCGAGGGTTTCGTCCTGGTGCTTCGGTTTCCACCACAGTCCAAAGTAGAGCTGTAATTAGGCCGTAAAGGTTAGGCTCGAGCCTGACAGTACATTTTGATTGACATCTTTTTAAAACCCTGCACTCAAAAAAAAATTTTTTTTATTTGTTCAAACTACTTATTTAAAATGAGCTGAAACAACACAATTCTTGAGATTTCATTGTGACAACTTCATTTTTTATATTCAATCCACATAAATTTGTTAACTTTAATCATTTGTGTTGGGACAACATGAATGAATTGTGTGGAACTTGGCTCTTTTGGCTTTTTTCAAGAATAAGTCGTTTATACATGTTTTAACATAATCTGTTCATAACAAACATAAGCTATAAGCCACTTGGAAGTTAAAACAAAGAAATAAGTCCTCTGTAACATCGTATCTCAGCACTCTAAATAGGTCTAGGCATACACTTAGCCTATAAATTGGCCAACACAACAATAAAAAGAAGTATTTTTTAACAAATTCAATTAAGATACATTATAAATTAAGATGGGTATTTGGCAATAACAAAATTGAAATTAATATTTGGTTATTTAAAAAACCTTTACTCACTAAAATTAGGATACATTTTTTCAGAGGAACCTTATTAAATCCACTGTAGATGGCTTTAGCCCTGCGCTCACGGATGGTGTGTCCACCATTCTCATTATGATCTAAACTTTTCCACACCTCAGACTTTTAGTTGCTAATGCAACCAAAACGTAATCACCAGAGACAAGCCTCCTTTCACCTCATCAGTATCTATTTTCACATCTTTCTTGCGCTAATGAAAATGCATCACATGACCGTTCATTTACTACACATGCCCGAGCCCGACCCCAACACCGTCTAAAATGATAGAAATTAAGCCCGAACCTGTCGGGTTCCTTCGTGCTCGGGCAAAGATCTTTAGCTCTAGTCCAAAGACATTAGCTATAGGTGAATTGGGTGAACTAAATTGGCCATAGTGAATGTGTGTATGAGTGATTCCCAGTACTGGGTTGCAACTGGAAGGGCATCCACTGCGTAAAACATATGCTGGAATAGTTGGCGGTTCTTTCTGCTGTGGCGACCCCTGATAAATAAGGGACTAAGCTATAATAATAAGTAATAATTCCTTACATTTATATTGCGCTTTTCTGGACACACAAAGCACTTTATACATTAAGGGGAATCTCCGCATCCACCACCAGTGTGCAGAATCCACCTGGATGACGCGACGGCAGCTATATGGCGCCAGACTGCACACCACACACCAGCTGATTGGTGGAGAGGACACAGAGGGATGAAACCAATTAAGATATGGGGATGGTTAGGAGGCCATGATGCCGGGGTTAAACCCCTATTCTTTTTCGAAGGACATCCTGGGATTTTTAACTACCAAAGAGAGTCAGGACCTTAATGTCTCATCCGAAAGACGGCGCTCACTGAGCAATATAGAATCCCCTTCACTATACTGGGGCGTTAGGACCCACACAAACCGCAGGTTGAGTGCCCCCTGCTGGCCTCACTAAAACCACTTCCGGCAGCAACCTAGCTTTCCCGTGTGTGTGCTGGAAAAGCTGAAGGAAAATGAATGAATGAATGATGAATAATTAAATAATTAGATTACAATTAACATTTTTTCTTAAAATGGATATAGGGAACATATAAAAAAAGGGAAAACATTTATGCAATTTAATTATATTAGCAAAATTTTACAAATTATTCAATAAATTTAAAATGAATAAAAAGTTTAAATGAATAGAAATTTAATCAAAATAAACTAAAAATACTAATTTGGTTGCAATGAATATTAAATAGATGTACATTTATCTGCACATACAGCCCAGTAATGAGCAAGGAAAAATAGGTTTTGTTAATGTAATAGGTTTCATACTATAAAGAATGGAATTTTAGATACAATATTATTTTAGAGGAAATATTTTCTTTTTCATACAAGATGGTGAAAGAATTAGTGTGCAGGAATTGTTCAAATGACCATGTTTTCTCATTTTGGCCTCACACTGAATTGTGAATTGTGCTTGGGCAATGTCTATAAACACCGAACATGGACATTTTCTGAGTATTATTCACAAAACAATATTAAAAGAGACATCGAATCATTCAGTTATTGCACATTTGTTATTTGCTAGATACCCTATTCAGCTGAATTATGATTTCACACTACCAAGATGAATGAATTTGGGTGATTCAATCTTACTGATAAACAGACACATGTAGGTCAGAATGCTTTCAGTCAGAGGTATTTTTATTGATCTTCTAGGTAACACTGAGGCAGGTGGCTCTGAATAGGAGAAAATGGTTTCATTAGGAATGCTTACTCAGAATGGAAAGAGGACTGGAGGAAGGAATGGCAGGTCGTAAGGTCCTGGATGCTCAGATACAGACACAAACTCAAGCAGTACTATACCGTGAAGGTCAGTTAATCATCTAGTGTCCATTTAGAAGTTTTATTTATTCATTTAATTTTATTAGTATTATTATTGAATTTTAAGAGAGACCGTGTTAAAATGTGTGAATTGTAGCATCTAGTATTTTTTCAAGCTACTGGCCAGTATTTAACAATGCCAATCTTCTACACATTTTTGCCAGCTTATACGAAGATAGATAGATAGATAGATAGACGGACGGACGGACGGACGGATGGATGGATAGATAGATAGATAGATAGATAGATAGATGTGTGTATATATAGATACACACACACACACCTTCAGCTTTGTTGGGTAAACATGTTCAATAGATCGTTTATGCAGAAATCAAATCAGCCAATCACATGGCACCAAATCAATGCATTCAGTCTTGTTGACATAGTCACAACAGTCTGCCAAATTCAAACTGCTGATCAACTAGAATTTTTATCCAATATCTCTGAAAATATGTTTTGATACCAAAATTGACGAGAATGGCCAGATTGCTTCAACAACCTGATAAGACAGCAAAGTAGCTTGCCGTTTCCACATTACCATCTCTGAAAACAACGCATATCCAACCTTAAAGTAAAGGCTACAGCATCAGAAGAGCAGACCGGTGCCTGCTCTGTCTGCTATGGGAAACTTGGCCATAATTCAAATGGGCTTTGGAGTCATTTTTGAGAATTTGGAGTCATCAAGATGAATCCATGGAATAGATTCATCCTGCCTCGCATCAACAATTACGTTTGCTGCTGGCAGATCTGAAGCAGCTGTATGATGCTGACATGTCACTGTGGACAAAATATCGAACTTTGTTGAAACATTTTAAATGGAATTAGGCATAATACATAATTGCCATCACTGGATCTTCAAATTGGGGTCATTTTTGTCATATCTTTACTAAAGACAAGACAAAAATTACCTGAAACATGTTGTAAACTTTTACTTTATATCACTACTTATGCACACGTAATTATATAACAGATGTAGGACATGAAACTATGAGTGTACAATATTGAGAAACAGGTGTGTTTGTGCATTGTTTCTAATTGCTACACAAAATACTGCAATTACAAGCCTACATTCAACCTTTTTGCTAGTGACTCTGGCATTGTCTGGTATTAATTGTTTGTTATTCTGTTTCCAGCATGACGGATCATGCTTAAATTACTTTAGACACATTTGAACACAAATGTTGTCGAGAGTCAATATGTGCAACAATACTGTATAAGCTAAAGAGAAGGGCACAGTCGCTTGGCTCACGTAACCTTGGAGTTCACTCCACGTCAGAGCAGCCCATTAAAAAAGAACTAGGATAAATTGGATTGAAAGTTGTCATTGCAATCATGTTTCTTTCTATTGTATCCTCTCTATCAAAAAATGAAGATAAAAAATGCAATTTGGGCAAAGCCCTTGATTTGTGAAAGAGCGCTTGAAACCTCGAGCCGTGCGAGGCACAGCAACTTCACTCAAGGTCCAGGGTATTGTATCGGCAATGGTTCAATATGCACTTACGTGCAGACATGAACCTCTCTCTGTCCCCGCTTAGTACCCCGTTTAGGGTGCAATGGACCTTTTTCTGCTTGTAGAAGGAACTAAAACCCTACAGTGGAAGAAGACATGAATTTGATAGTCATTGAAGGACCAGGTGATCAATATACAATATTTATTCTAATATCTTAGAACAACTTTCACAAAAATTATCACTGTACAACAGGAAATGTATTTACAGACTACAAAAAAATCCAAGTGCTGATTGTGTCTCTTTTCCAGGGTTAGTAGCTATTTAAACAAAGGTACTTAATGGTGACCTCTGACATGGGTCTTATTGAGCTTTTTAAACATCAATAAAATTACAATGGCAGAGTGGGTGCACAGAAAATTCAGCAAAATTATTTCCAAAGGATTTCAGATGCCCTGCCTGTGAATCCTAATCTTACATTAAGGTCACAAGGTGTGGGTGCTGTGGCCTTTCAGTCACCTCAGTAGGTAATTATGTGATACATTAAGTCAGGAATGCTCAATCCAGCTGCCTTCATGCAGAGTTTAACTCCAACTGTTCAACAAAACATTTCAAGTAAACCCGATTAGTTGGTTCAAGTGTTTTTGATTAAAGTTGGAGCTTCTGCTAGAAGGCAGAACAGGAATGAACTTGCTCTTCAGGTCTGACTCATGGGCCTTTGGTTTTCAGCACTATGTCAAAGGGACAGCGACCTACTTCCCTGAAACGTACCTCATGGTTTCTTTTTATTTTTGGTTTCTTGTTGACAAACGAATAATAGTGGTGCTGAATATAAAACAGCATTGGTCAAAAAAGGTACTTGGTCAATTGGACACAAAATGTCCCATTTTGAAATGAATGATTGTACATAACCTCACGGACACTCCATTCAAACATATGACTACAATCTAAGATAATTTTGTATTTAAATCTTGAAAGAACAAGAACAGATTAAACTTGTTAAGTTACTTCCATAAACGAACTTAAATAAAGTAAATCAATTAGAAAATTACTGGTTAAAAGTTCGTTTTTTTTTTCTTTCTAAGCAGTGAGCTCAACTTGTAGAAATTGAGTTTGTCTGTTTGTTTTTATAATTTCCCTGCGTAAAACATCTTGACATTGGTAGAGCTTTATTCTCCAGACAAGTGCGTGATGTGTCACATTAGGACATCTGGTATCGTCCACAACGTCCCAGCGTCCATGCAAATGCCAAGGTCAACGATACATTTTGTTTTCTCTGTCTCTCAGTAGCTCATATATCGCTGGATTTGTACATGTCGGAGAGCAGTCGTGTGATGGGTACGTTTCCGATGGTCTTTTTGAAGAACACCTCTTCAATGGTGGATGGACCGACTGAACGTAGAGCAGGCAAGAGCAACAGCAGTTTCCCAAAACGACATGGCTGAGTGGGGTATCTGAAAAGCAACGATTGTTTTTAGATAGAAATACTTGGCATGTTGCATAAATTTATAATTAGTACTGCATAGTAGTTGTTGTATAGCTGAGATTTATCATAATGTCATTGAAATGTGTAACTATTTTATGTTTTCACTGTATAATCGAGTGATTTCGTATTGACTCATGCCCCAGTCACGATTATTTTAGGGTGGGTTCTTTTTTTTATTTTTATTTAAACGAATCCACTAAAAGTGAGTGTTCATACTACAGTGATTTGGTTTGTTTGTGTCGTACACTTAAAAATAATTATTAATGCTGCTTGTTCAGACTACCTGTTTAAAATGAGCTGAAACAACACAATTCTTGTAATTTCTTTGGCCAATTTCTTTGTTTTCTGTTCAGTCTACTTAAGTTTATAAACAATTAAGTTAATGTAAGCGTTGTGTTGGGACAACATGAAGGAATTGTGTTGGTCCAAATACCTGGTTAGGGGATTTGTAATTCCCAGCATGCTTTGCGTGGGATTGAATTAAGAGAGGAAAATGTTGACAATAAAAGTAATATTGGGTGTTTAAAGTTAATAGAAAGACTTGTTAGAGTTTATTCTTCACTTTAGTTTGAAGATTTATAAGATTTTCATGTAATGCTTTGGGTTTTGAGATTACCACCTTACAGAAGCACCCAAGCTTTGGATGTTGGCAGCTTAATTACCAACGATGCAGTTTGTTGCTTTACTCAGTGAGCAATAGCTATTCTAAAATTAGTTCTGGGATCAGTCTCAATCAACTGTATATGTAACTCATGAAATATGGTTAAAAATGACTCTTAGTTCATTTAGGATAACTTCAAATAAAACGAAGACTTTGAAATGTACGACATAATAGACATGCATGATATTATCAGACCTTTAAAATTATACAAATGTATTAAAACTTTCATTTGATACAATAATGTTGGACCAACTTAATTGCATTTAATTGTGTAAATAGTTTTTTTAGTTGGTGCTAAACAAATTTATTGGATGGAAATCCTGCCCTCAATTAAATTGAGTTTATCCAATGAGGTATTTTTTTTTGTGTACCTGAAAAGACAAGACAGCCATTTACTACTGGTTCCCTTAATTACGCCATCATTTTTTTTAGAACAGAACGTAATATATATATATATATATAGCAACTTTAATCAGAGCAATCCGACCAGAATTCGTTTCGATCAAACTTTTAGATTCACCCATGTTTCTAAAAGTGCTGCTGTACCTGGTATGAATGTAGCTGTTAAGAGTTAGCTGGGCTTCGTCTTGAAGTGCTGCAATGGCACTCGCGTTGCGAAAGCTCCTCAGTTCCGAACCACTGTGTGTTGGAACTGCGCAAGAAAAGAAAGACAAATAGCATGGTTGTTTAGCTCAATTTAAAGCATTCTGTCATTAGATAATTCTTGAAAAACATCAATAATAATAATGTTTTTCAGTTGTATTTATTGACAGCTTTTTAAATAGTTTATACACAGTCTCACCTGCTTTGAATGTGACTATGCACTTGAGACAAGCAAACTCTGTCGCGTCCAGTCTGAGCTGCCTGAAGCGCGTCACGACCTCCTGCAGTGCCTGGATCTCCGAAATGATTTTGTTGAGTCTTTGGGAATCTGTGTTCTCCGTGTTCATTCCTAATTCGCAAAAAGGCACGTAAATAATTAAAACTAGTTGATAAAAGTACGACTATTACTTTGTAATAATAAAAATAGCTATTCAATTGCAGGCTTGGTAACAACCATACACTTCGCAGGCATTAATACAGTGTAAATATTGCCTACCTGAAACAGCTAGGAGGGTGCTGGAGTCTACTGGAATGGCCCACTGCGCAATGCCCAGCACGAACAGTTCTCTCCATGCATCTTCTAAAAGGATCAACTAAATAAAGGTAAGATTGTTCATTAATGACTATAAATTAAAAACATTTGATTTACTATATGGACTACATTTAACTTGAACATTGGCATATAATTCGTGAAAACGTCAAAAACTCTTGCTTACCTGGTCAGGTAGAGGGAGTGTGGAGAAGGCAGGAACGCTCTTGGCCCATTTAATGCTCATGAAGAGCAGACGCGCGGCTGATTCGCACACAGACTCGGTCGCCACTTCATACAGGTACATGGGGGTGCCGCTAACTTCATGAGGATACTGAAAAGTAATCACAGTATTCGAGAAATAAGCGGGGTTTTACGAATTGAATTTGAGTTTAACCTTAAATATATAAACTAATTTGTTTTTAATTGTATATGATACCTTCGGTGTGGGCTGGGCAAGTCCCATAATTGCCTGCCTTTCCGGTGTGCTTGTGACGGTGTTTAACTCCAAATTGTGAGGCTCCAGCTGGGTGACTGTTGTAAAAAACGGCGGCCCCGGGATAGATGTGGATGGGAAATGGGTCGACGAACCGTTCACCTCTTTATGCCCTCGGAAATAGAGTGCCACCTGCTTTCGAATAGTTGATGTCCTCGGTCCCCGCTCGTGCTGCACAGCTGTATTGATAAAAGAGAATAATAATGCTATAAAATATGTAGTTTAGAAGCCTAACACGAACCAATAGCTAATTGATGGATGGATAATTGCGTTTTAGATATTTAATTTTGACTTGTATTAGTTGTTTTATTGGAAAATAGTTGCATATCGGCTTACGTTAAATAGCTAAATTGTTCCAAAATATTTAGCTGCTTTTTAAAGCCACAATTTTTTGTATTGTAAATATAATAGACATACGTAACTTTCATTGGAGTTATTCTGTCATTTTACTAAAAAGGTGAAAGTCTATTGTTGAGGTACAACACATATGATGATCTATCAGTATAATCTCTTTTAATAAATAAAAATAAATAAATAAACTGTTAAGCAGCTTGTTAATATAACTGGTGGACGAATTTTTAATATGTTAAATAGGCTATATGTTTTTGAACAATATTCATTGCTTAACAAATATTTCAAAATGACTAAATTATTTATGAATTTCATCTTAGGTATTTCATGAATGAAATACATTTTTAAAGAAGGTTAGATCTGGACCAAAAACAAACATAGCCTACTATTTAATAAGTATAAAAAATTTTTTAGCTTACATGAAAAAAAGAACTAAACTAATTACATGCAACATAAATAATTACGAAATTATTTTCTATTATAGCTATTAATACATCTATTTTAAAAAGACAGAAATACTAACACCTACCATCTTTATTCATATTCACTTCTAGACATTTTTTCAAGCGACAGGCGCGACACTGGTTTCTGTGTGTCTTGTCTACTGGACAGCCGCCCTGAGGGGAAAAATTTGAAAAGAATAAGTAAAATACAGTCGGCTAGATTTCGTTTAGCTGCAATGGCATACAAACAGCCTCTTCTGCTATATGCTCCAGTGATCTCCACTCCACAGGTATGTGGGAATGACAGAGTAATGACGGCTATTGACTCGCTCCCCCGCCGCACGGCCAATAGTCTCATTCCCGCCTACCGCTCTCCAAATCCACCCAGTCCTGCCGGTGCGTTAGATTGGATTACACCTGTTACACTAGAAGGGGCAAAGGGCCCTCAAAGGCACGGGAGGGGGCTCACTTCTGGGATAATCTTTCAATTATGAAAATCACTGGAGGTGTAATCTAGTCCTTAGACGCGCTTGCTTAGATCAAATTAGCAGACGCTGTTATGCTTCAAACACATCGCTGTAATTGATTACTATAGCTCACCTGTGTGCCAGATTTGCAGACATACGTTCTGTTTCTTCTTATGCTTCTCTTGAAAAATCCCGAGCATCCATCACACGCATAAACACCGTAGTGCTTTCCAGAACTTCGGTCTCCACATACTTTACACGGAATATCCAGAATCCGACCTAACAGAGACAGAAAATATAGTATGGGTGAAACAAATTAAAACATGACCCCTATTGGTAATTGTTTGTTTATTAGCACATTTTGTAAAGGCATAAATTACAATCTTTATAAATTTAAGTTTTAAATTCTAATTTGCATAGTATATTTAGACCGAGTTCATGTTTATATAGGCTAATTACACTATCGAACAGAAGCTGTTTTGTTGGCTACAGTGTCGCCACGAGGTAACCACACACTTTTAAAAAAATAAAGGTTCTTCATTAAAACTTTTTACATAGGCTATAAAGCATTTCCTTTGCTGAAAAAAGTTATTTAAGTAATTAAAATGTTGTTGTTTTTTGCCCATGCCTAACGCAAAATGGTTATTTAAAGACAATTAATTAAAGTTCTCAAAAGATCTCTAAAAATGTCTCTTTGAAATCACTGAGAAAAATCCATTTGAGATTTATGGGATTTATGGGTAGGCCTAGTATTGCGTGGTTCACCAACAAAAGAAAATAGGCTATACTTTTATCACTCAACAATTAATTTAAGATTTACGCAAATGTGTCACATCTTTCATTTTCTGATGACCCATAAAGAGCGCGAAACGAAAAATGCACCTAATCATATTATTGAAATTATTAAAAAGTTCTCGTATTTGCACTTCCCAAATTTTTGGACTATGCCTAAACAAATTGTCGTGCTAAAATGTTGTGTTAAATAACGCACTTTTGATGCGTCAGGCTATAGGAATGCATATATAGTAGGCCTAAAATGAGGGCGCATCGGTGGGAAGCGTCATATCGCAGTTCCCATAAAACAATGTTCAGTAGACGCGCACAATGGCGACATTAGGGAGAGTGTTAACTTAATGATTTCCCCATTGAGCCTCGTCTGACTGGCCTGGTCTCGACAAGCTGCCAACCCCGCTTCATAATGAAGCTCGACAACTGCTTTCTTCGTGCCGTCTATAGGCTCGCGGATTAGGGAGTGACACGGGAGAGGAGAATAATACGCACCAGCGCGTTTCAGCGACTCAGATGAAGTGTATGCAAATGAACTTGGAGTAAATGAAAATTGTGATTTTTCTTGTGTGTGCAGAACACTTTTTTTCTGTATTTAAGTCTGTCAATAGAGGCATATTTGCATGTATATGGGGGAGTCGTTTAGAGAAACGGCTATGTAATTACACTGACATATGTCCACCTGCTCATTGATTTTCCAGTGACCCGTCAAAAAGTGTAGCATGGGAATTCGGATATAGACCGGTAAAGACGAAGGAAAACGACTTCATGCTTTCTGACTTTTTAAACCAAGAAAAGAAAGAAAATCGAATAGCCTAGAAGCTATGCTGCATTTTAATGTGTTAAAACATTTCTTTTCTGTGCGTGCCAGATGTTCTACAGAAATGATAATGACTTTTTTTGTGAATTGTGACGTGATAGTCACTGTGTGTGTCTACCTTCCTATTTTAACATTCAGAAAGTGCGAAGTTCTCGAGTCAAAGAGTTGATATAAAAGCAGGTTTATTAAATATTTCATTACCAACGTTGGGCGCGTTTAAATAAAAAAACTGTAGATAACTTGTTGCATTTGTCGTTTTGAAACTCGAAAATTGCTACATCAGTACACGCTTTTTTATTGCATGATTAAAAGCGCATGTACAATTTTTGTTTTAAAACAATTTTATCCCGTTCTGTGAATATCTGTATTATATGTGATTATATTATAATTAAGCCCATCAAACCAGATAGCTCTTATTTCGATGAAGGCCTACGGTTCTCCATTCAGATCAGATGCAATCATCGCATAATTCGACAGCACACAATGGTAAGGATTGGTAAGAAACTCATAATGAATTGAAGGCGGTTTTGTTTTAGGGAAGGGAACACGTCTTTAACTTTCCCCTGTGGGGGTCCCAGTCTGATGCATTGTTCGTTGTAATTGTTTAAGGACATATGGCATATTTCATTACTGTAATCAGCATCAACCCTGGGACCTGCTGCACTAGATTAGTTGCAGTTGTGAGAAACTCTACATTTAATGGGCCTTCGACCACCCAAACAGTGCAAGTGCCGCAATGTTACCCCTATAAGAAAAAAAAATTACTAAAGATATTTTAAATGTTATTTGACAATCATTTAAAGAGTGGAATGCATCTAGAAATTTTTGGAAACAGTTGAAGGATAGGCATTCTGAACATGAAAAGAAAAGTTTAGGCCTCAACAAAATTAATAATTTGTCCGCTGGAACTGAAGTAAATTACACATTTGGATAAAAATTCTGCCGAGCTAGATTTATTAATTGTTTTTGATATATTCATATCATCAGTTATTTACAAATTATTACTAATACTACTGTGCATTACAAACAATTGTAAATGGGCTACCTTATTTTATTGAATTCCACTTGAATAATTATCTTGCATTATTTAAAAGTAATATCTCACATTCATGCAAACTTTTAATTTAGTTTTCTAGTCTAAAATGTCAAATAGAGGTGTAACATTTTTTTAACAACACAAGCATGCAGACTTTCTCGAATTACACTAAATATTTAGTTTTTTCTTCAAGAAATGTTTTTTTGTCAGATATTTTTACTTTAAGAATTGCAACTGTAAAAAATGTTAAGTAAACAACATTATTTTAGATTCATTTCAGGTCACTTGCAGTTTTGAAATAACGAGTCAAAAAAGATAGGAACAACTTAATAGGCAAAACAGATCTGCTTTGACACATGATATATAGTTTGCGCATACTTAGGGCTCAATAATGAAATATTATTACTGTAAAGGCTTGTGGAATATATTTAGTAGTTAGATTTTTAGAATTTCGAAAATAACTCACAACTTATTTGCAAAACTTAATGGGAAAACAAAGTTGTCAAAGCATTCTAAGCGGCATAACACCACGATTAAACGCAAACTTATCTAAGCCTTTCCAAGCCTATCCGTTTATTGATTTCCTAAAACTTTTAACACCTGAATAAGTATTCGATATTGATATACACAATGTTTAGCCTTAATTGAGACTATCTTGATTGTGCTATCAGTGTTATCGAGGCAGACAACAGTGTGACACCACATAAACATTTCGATATGTGTTTGACAGCTCTTTGGAGTTGATATTATCTTTGTCACATTGATCATACGCAATAATTTTACTTTTAATTATTTGCTAAACAAAACAAAATTGCATTTTGATTCGACATCACGCTATTTCTAACAACACAATAGTCCTGAAAGCAAAGGCAGTTTACTCACTGGATTTGACATTTAAAATATCCAGACAACCACTTGTTGAACCAGCAGGCTTGCTCATATTGAAGACCACGGCTCCGAGAAAGAAAAAAAGTTCAACTTTTCAGGCCCAGGGGAGTCTTAACACTTTAGACTAGATTTAAAAAAAAAAAGAAGAAGAATACATTTAACATCCGATTTGCGGTGCACAACTGTTCATTTGATTTCTCCTGCAGTTTCTGAATGTGTCCAAAATGTTCCTCTTGTTTTTCAGCAAATAAAATCCAAATTTCGTCTGTCTGTTGATGGATGATGGATGTAGCTTCACAGATGATATGCCCAAGCTGGTCTCTGATCTCTCTGCCCCACGTAAAAGTTGGTGCAACTAACTGTGAAACCAAACCAACAACTGTACCGCTCAACACCTGCTTCAAATGTACAACGTGAGCTGGGAAATGCGTCGCAGCCCGAGCCTTGGTGAGTGACTTTGTGATGTGTACCGTCAGATTAAAGGTTTGGTAATATGTATGAGATGTATTAGAGTAGGAGGGCGGGAGAGAGGGAGGGTGGGAGGAGAGCCCAACTTCCTTTGACCACTTAGCTTTTCCCTGCCTTCTGCTTCAACTCCTGCTCGCGCGTGACGTCACGGGGACGAATGAAGCGATATTGCATACACAGTGAGTCAGACACTGTCAGAGGCTAATGGTGCGCTCTATAGGAATTGATTAGGATCAGCAAGGCTGTTTAAATGACTGAATCAAACGTTTGCCACTGATTAGGATCACATTTCCATCCTCAGAGTTCACTGACCTAACTGCAGACACAGGATGAAATGAATTGTTTTAGCATTCTGTTAATGCTTAGAAAGAGGATCACTTTTTGACTGTCTTGCAACGCACTTACTTTCTCTCTCGCTTTCCCGGATCCTTCCATCGCACGCGTGCACCTGTTGCTCCGTCCTCTCTCGAGCCCAAATATCACAGTTTCACAGCGCTCTCTCAGCTTGCCAGCTTTTATAGCTACGCACGGCGTCAAAATTAGAGGATTTTTTGAGAGTGCCTGATGTAGCCTATTTTTTTATTATTCTGAATCAACATTTGGCGATGTTGCGGTTATATTAGATGATAAACATTTTTTTGTCCTCAAGTGCGTCTTTTTACATTTTTCCGATAATAGCCTAACATAAATGTATACAGCTGTTTTTTTATTTATTTTTATTCATTTTTTATTTATTTTTATTTATTTTATTATAGCCTATTTGTTGCGGGTTGGGTATTCAACCCTTACTTTGTATATTCTTACAAGTTACAAGTTTTTGCAAAGTATATTTTACACCATTAATTTTATATCTTGTAGCTACTACTCGTGAAGTGAACAATCCTCTAAACAAACATTCAACGTCTCTGCTCATGAGTCTTGTGCGTGAATAATATTGAGAAGAAAATTAATAGGACTATTAATAATGTTAATCGGGTGCATTTTTAACTGACTCATTTATACAGAACAAGTATGACTAAATAGAGCCTCAGAAAACATCGCCATTAAATGAAGTATGCGCGCGCTCTGTTTCCGAGGGGAATGCGTGCGAGTTTCCCTCGTGTAGAGAATCACAACTGTACCCCTACGCGAGCGTGCGCAATGACATATTGACCTTAACAGCGTGCCATGTTGTGGCCGCCGCCAGCAGACACCCATATTTTAGGTTTAATTATGAACATTCCCACGGTAGCTCGGGGCCATATGGGAGCCCTAAATCTCGGTCTAAACGTGGCGAACGGGGGCGTATCTAATCGCAATTAGTGATTGTCATGTCCTCCTTTAAACGGTGTTCTAAGTGCACTGAAAAGAAATTAGGATTTTTGACAGGTGAATGACTGCACATTCAAATGTGCGTTTTTCAGGACCTGGTGTGCCAGACTGAAAAAAACAGTGTCATGGTAGGTTCATACTGCATGTGTGCATCACCAGCAAACTTTAGGCCATGACTTATTAAATCAAGCAAACAATTTTGTGTTTAATAGACGTCTAGACATCTAAACGTAGACAGCTTGTCTAAAACAAGGATAAATTTGGGCTGCTCAAAGACTAGTCAAATAGACAGATTAGACAGACTTTATATGTGTAGTCATTCATTTCTGTTTATTTGATGACTAGTTTTGGCCTATTAGAGGTCTATTAGATATCAGACAGCCTAAATTTAGGCTTGTTTTAGCCAAGATGATGTTTAGACGTCTATTAGACATCTTTTAAAAACAATAAATGCTTGATGGGTATTGACTAAAAGTCCATTGACTTCTGTGAACAGCATGGTGTTCATGTATGTGATTGAAATTTGACTTTTTCTTTCCACATCTCTCTTTTTCTTTTCCCACTTTCTCTGTTTCTCTCTCTCTCTCTGTGTGTGTGTGTGTGTGTGTGTGTGTGTGTGTGTGTGTGTGTGTGTCTTAGGGGTGGGGTGGTCTGCTCGTAGTAATCTGCTTAACTCGCCCTAATCCTGTCATTCATAGATAGTCTTTACACAAACATAACCAACATCATGGTTGCCCCGGCTGCTTGCTTTCACTTTTTGTGCT
>CAIGQZ010035027.1:14891346-14905945 GCA_903798205.1 Danio tinwini
ATTTTTTTTTTTTTAGATAACAATAAGTAATGTTAACTGTAAATTAAATGTATATATTTTTAAATGATGTTGCTAGTTAAAACACACATAATTTCTAAAATATTAAAACCTCCCAATGGTTGATATGTCGGTTTATGGTAAAAGTACAGGAATTAATGCATATGCTATGAAAAATCTGAAAATGTGAAGTGTAACACCAATTTATTTATTAAAAAAATCAAAATAAAACAATTTTGAACACTAAACCAGTTTTATTTTTTGAAGTATGCCTTATTTCAGATTCTCATTTAACACGTTTTCTTTTTTCTTTTTTTTACAGAAAAAACAAAATCAAGTATAGTAGTGCAACAGGATTGTGTTTGTTAGATTTTGTTTTGTAAACCAACAATGTTGTGTGTGTAAATCATTATTTAAAACAGTCAAAATATGGTCAACCATTTTCTAGAGCAGGCAGTTAAAGCGTTAAAGATGTTTTACTATAATTTTAGTAACTTAATGATTGTAAAGTAAAATGTGCATATAAATATGTAGCGCTATACAGCAACAATAATTAAAATAGAACAATGAAGTATTACAAGAGAAGCATTATTAAGACTTTGGTAACTAAATAAGATTTTGATAACAACAAACATCTTTCAAGTTTACTTGTACCCCTTTTTAAAAGATAAATAAGTTTTGAAATTATTAATTATTACTTATTTTTCTTTTCTTGTGAAATAAATTTTTTCATGTCCGCCAGTCATGGACATGATTACTGTATAATGAATATTCTAAATTGTGGTTACCAACTTTAAGTTGAAATTGAAAAAACAAATGTGGTGTAAATGAGCATTTATGTATTTAAGACTTTTGTAATTTGAGTCTGTTGAATGTATTTTAGTACTTTAATTTTAGTAAAAGATCAGTTTTGGTTATGTAAAGGTGTTTTGTAAAATAACAGTAGAGCAACAAATATGTAATAAGTAAAATATATTTTTGGAAAAAGTCCAATAATAATAATAATACAATTATTAAATAAAAATATGTGTAATTATTAAACATTATTTTGTCTAATTTCTTTATCGGTCATAGATTATATTAAACTAAAGTCATCAAGTTTAAGCTTAATCGGATCTATTATTGACTGAAATGTGTGTATTGTAAATAAACAATTATTTATTTAATACTTCTGTGAAGTTTGTTTGCTGTATTTGCTTAAATTAACAGTAAAGGTCATGAATGATGTTCTGATGCTGGCGCTGGCCTCAGTGACTGTGGGAAGATCACACCCCACTCATTACACCAAGAGGCTTCGCTTTTGGGATCAGACAGTGGGTGCCGAGGGAGGGAGGAGAGACCATATCAGTGCGAGGTGGAGGATGGCGGGGGTTATTAGGTGTAACTGATGGATGCATTGTTTTCCCCAAGAGTGAATCGTATTGTGCTCCGTTTATTCTTTACAATTGTCATTAAGCTCCTCTGTGACATTTGACAATATTCATTTGTGTTAAGTCGCATCCGTCGGCGATATTTATCCTCATTGTCCTAATTGTAGGAGATAATAAGGCCACATACGTTCACATTTCCAACTTGGAATTTCGGCAATCATACAGTTGCCAGACAAACCCCGAAGGTTTTTCCCCTCTAAACTCGGACTATCTGAAAAGGTTCAAACACAAATGGTACACAGAAGACTGGCCCTTGCCCCTTACTCCTTAGACCCCAAACTATCATTCATAACCTTTCCTCATCGCTCCGAAAGGGAAAAAGAGGAGAGGAGAGAAGGAGGGGAGAGGAGGAGGGCTGTGGGGAGGACCATGAACGCTTATTTAAAAAGACTTCCTTTATTGGACCATGTGCAGGCAGTTCACTCACAAAGGCCTTAAATAGGATATTTTCTGTTCCCTATAGTTGCTTTCCCTTTTAAGTGCCGAGGCAAAAAAAGTAAGTTTACAACTCCTCTCACAATGAAGCTCTTCACTCCCAGGTTGCTGAGACCCGGGCTGACCTGGGAAAGTTAATTAGGAGGCCAACAATGAGCGAGCCCGAGCAAAATACCTCGCCTCTCCTCCAGCCAAAGATGTCATCCATTAATTAGGCAAATCTTTAAGGTGGGCTTATTGAATTTACAGAAAGGCCGCAGTTTGGGCGGGCCACGTTTTTTGATCAGGCCCTCGCCCCAAACAATGCCTTCTCCTGGTTAAGGGAAAAAGGGAGGGGATTGGTGGAAGCAGAGGAGGAAGAGAAAAAGAAGGAGGGGAAAAAAGGAGAGGGAGAGAAAGAAACGTATGGCTCGCGGAGGCTCAATGGGAGACTCGCAGGGGCTTGGGGGGCATGCCGAAGCGATGATGTCATGCAAAGGCAACCTGGGGCTTGGGAAGAGTGGAAACGAGTGTGTTTGGGAAAGGGGGGCACTCAAAGTTAACATGGCTGCATTCGGGCCAAAGCTTTCTCTCTGAAGGAGCAATGCATACACGCACCCCTGCTGATCACTTTCACCTCACATCTGCGTTATGTCACCGGTGGATTTGCTTCAGTGCAATCAATCAATGACATATTATGACATTATATGATACAAACTAATATATAGTGATCTTTATTTAAGTATCTGAATCTGGTTCAGGCTCAGGACTCTTGTTCACTCACTATGTTTAGTCCAGATGGTGAACTATCATTACAATATATAGTTTAGTATCATTTAATTAGATATTTTATAGTGTAATAATTCTATATTTTATATAAGATTTATTTATTTTTTTATAATTTATATTATATAATATAATAATTTTATACAGTGCTCAGAAAAATTTAGTACACCCCATTTTGAAAATGAATATTTTTATCCATTTCTTAGTAAGTATAGGCAATGTATTTTGGTGCATTTAAACAAAATAGAATTATTAAACAGATATATTTATTAAAATAATATTTTAGCCACCAAACATTATTCGAAATTGAAATATAATACAATTAAATTCATGCAAAATATTGGAAAAAAATGACAACCTACAAAATTTCAACAATTTTATATATTTTTTTTGCTTCTCTTGATTTTTCCTCTTTTTTAAATTTGTATTTAATATTTTTCTATAACATCAAAATTTGGGTGTACTAGTTTTTGTACCGTTATCTTAAGTTATTTTGTTGGATAAGCTCTAGATTTGGCTTCAGTATTGACTAGTCTAATGTATATGCACAAATATAATATTTTATAGCTTCCTATTAAAAATAAGAAGTTAAAAGATAGATTTGTGAGGGTTGTACTTATATGCTGAGCACTGTATAGTATAATATTATCATACTATTACCTGTTTTTTGACTCTAACAAAAGGATTTGTATAGATATGCTTATGAGTGACATCATGAAATTAATTGTTAAAAAAGGTTAGTATACATTCAATATGAAAAGAGACAGACTTTTGGCATATATTTTCAGGTTATTATTTTATGCATTTTTAAATTATAATAATATGAATATTATCATAATATTATAATTTAATAATATATCATAATATGCTCCTGATGCACTCCTTAACTTTTTACATTTATGTTCTAAAATGTTTGTAATAACTGCAATTATTTACAACAAATGTATGAATTTATAGTATTGAAAAATTGTGTGCTGTACATTATTATACACAGTGAAAAACAAAAAATGGTTTAAATTAAGTTATAACCTAACTAACTAATAACCTAAATAACCAACCAAAAACAGTAAATTTATTTTTAAATAAATATAATTTTGGTTATAAGTAATGTACATTCGAGTGTTTTGTGTTAAAATTTCAGTAATTTAGTTCTCTCATTGGATAAAAATCTCTGTTAATGAATAGTTGTGGGATTTGTTTTATGATATTCTAAAGAAATTGTCTGTAGCCCATGTTTTTTCCGCTTATGCACACTTTGTAAATGCATTTATTCTGCTCTGACAGCTTTTGATAACTATAATAATGTGTCCCTTATTTAGGCCTGTCATGATACCTTATTTTTGTTGCACGATATTGCAGCAAAATATATTGTGATAAATTATATTATTGTTATTTTATTACCCTCATTATATAATGCCGGAATAACAATATAATATAATCACAATGCATGTACACTTTTCCATAGTACATATAATATTTTATTCTTAAGAATTATTAATTTAATTATAGTCATTTTACAATTTAATTATTATATTGTTAAAATGACTATAATTTAGTTAAATAACATTGGAATCAGAATGTGAAAACGCATATCCTAAATAAAAAATAACAAATGTTAACAAAAAGTGCAAGGTAAAAATAATAGCAATATCTGCTTTCAGATCTATTTTCAGTTGTCTGACATCTACATGAAAATATACTAAAGTAATGTATAGAAAAGGGTGTCACGGTGACGCAGTGGGTAGCACAATTGTCTCACAGCAAGAAGGTTGCTGGTTTGAGCCACAGCCGAGTCAGTTTGCATGTTCTCCCTGTGTTTGCATGGGTTTCCTCCAGGTGCTCCGGTTTCCCCCACAAGTCCAAAGACATGCTATAAGTCAATTGGGTAAGCTAAATTATCAGTAGTGTATGTGTGTGAAAGAGTGTGTGTGGGTGTTTCCCTGTGATGGGTTGCAGCTGGAAGGGCATCCGCTGCGTAAAACATATGCTGGATAAGTTGGTGGTACATTCCGCTGTGGCGACCCCAGATTAATAAAGGGACTAAGCCAAAAAGAAAATGAATAAATTAATGAATTTATAGTAAATACTAAAGTTAAAAGTGTTTTTTTTTACCATACTGACACTGAAACCTCCAGCAGAGATAGAGATGTTGCATACTCAGCTAAAATGTTGCTAGAATTGGTTTGTATGTATGGGTGATATATATTGCATCGCCAAAAATGATTGATGTCATGTATATTTGTTGTGCGATAAGTTGATACATTGAATATTGTGACAGTACTATTGACAATTTTACAGTTTATCAGTTAAATTACAGTGTGAAAAATGAGGTAATGTGCTTCCAGTGTTTTTTTTTTCACTTATTTTACACTTGCAGTATTTATAAAAATGCACACCGTGTTTTATCATTGTGTGCATGACCTTGTGCATCATTGATAGGTGATGTTGTATGAACAGATTTACTATTATTTACTAATAATTTTTATTTAACATGTGCCTTCCAACTATAAATTGTTTTGGTAACACTTTAGTTTAGGTCACAATTCATGCTATTAACTACTGGCTTGTTACCTGCCTATAATTAAGATATTAACTGTTTATTAGTAGTTATAAAGTATGATCTTATTCTGCATAAACTTCTACCTTACGAACTATTAATAAACAGCTAATTAGTAGTTTATTAAGCGTGTCGTGTTAGTTAATGGATTGTTAATATTGTGAATTGTGACCTAAACTAAAGTGTTACCTTTTTTTGTTTAAATTGCTTTGTAAATTAACATCACCATTGGAAAATATGGTTCAAAGTTTGACATTGCACTGGCACTAATTTGCCAATATCTGGCAACCAAAGCTGTTGTGAGGTTTTTTTTTTCCCAGTACTGACATGCAAAAGCTAATTTATGTTGTTAAATTAGATCACAGTTGTCTAACAGGCAGTTATAAACCTCCTTTAATGAGTGCATAAGTGGTTTAATAAAACAGATCATTTCACTACAAGAATCTCTGGAACTGTTGTCCTCTCCACATAAAGCCACACTGCTCTTTATATTGTATTATGACTGCAAATCTTCATATTGGATTTAGCCTGTGGATTTGTTCTGTGTGTTAAGATCCAGCTCTTAAGGAATTTCACTGATGCTGGAATTTGAGGCTTTTCAATCCGAGCCCTGGTGTGGTAATAGCTAATGCTGACACTTGTACGAAGGCAGCATGTATAAAGCTTGGCAGGGGGAGGCTGGGTATTTCTCTGTCCTCCTTTTTGACATGACCAGTCTTTGTGAAAAAAAAACCAAAAAAAACCTTTCCCTTGAAGGCCATATCCCTCCTCTCATAGTTCATGCCTCTTTAAGGGCACTGACTGGGCTGAGCTCTACCTCCCTAAAATACACCTCCCCCCGGCCGTCCTAATCGGAGGGGTGGATCTATGTGTTTTGTTGCTTGTCAAAAACAATCACTCTTCGGGCCATTACAGTTGCTGCACGTCCTCCTTTAATTGGTGTAACGCACGGAGGAATGAAAGCGAGGGCGGCCCACAAAAGCCGGCTAGTGAATGAGAACCGACTCGCACTGAACTGCTCTTCAGGGCAAAAAAAGTTCATAGTTGGCAGCTAACAAGGAGTTGTAGGGGGGTCTTTCTTTCAGCGATATCACGGGACAATCTAACCTTAAAAATGTATTTGGATTTTTATTATATTAGATGGGTGAAAGTTTACTAGTTTTAATTTTGTTAACAGTAATTTACCTGTAAATAAAAATATTAGAATTAAATAAGCAGACATTGTAAAAAAAAAAGCAATTAATAATTTCTCATGTTTTGTGATTAATTTTGTATGTTCTGTTATGTATGCATTTGCATTGCATTAATTGAAACTCTGAGTCTGATTGACATTTTTGTGTAGTTTGAAATATGTTGTCTTAATTTATTGTGCAAATTATGGTACAAATAAACAGGTTTATTATTATTTATTTATTTTTGTAACATTTTACTGATTAATGTTTTACAATACACTGTTTCAAACTACCAAAAATGGCAACTGTCCCATTGAACTGTAGAATTATATTTTCAACATTAAAAGTCTTTGGAGCATGGTGTAATTCAGAAATGTAAATAAAGAGAAAAACACCAAAACAAAGTGAAGAAATACGAAAACCTCTAAATGCCGTCAACATTTTCCTCTAAAATTAACATTTTTATCAGGCTCCTGTGTGTTTGTTCAGTAATATCACTTTTATGGCAAAAAATAAGTTCTTTTCCTAGTCTTTAAAGTGAAATATGTCAACATAAACAAAGAAGGCTGAGAATAATGTTCATTTTTGATGGCCATTTCAGACTTAGAGGTTCCAAACTTTTCAAGTATACTTTACAGTGTATTTCAGGCAGGGCTTTTGACTAAGAATCAAAACACATTGGGCACGCCAACCTGATTTTACCAAGTAGGACATGTTTCTGTATTAACATCTGTGTTGATCCTGGAACAACATTCCAATCAGCCAATCAGAATTATGGGATATGTTTACTGTTTATGTTAAGTTTAGGCTTACAGTTCGGTTTATGCACTTCTACATAATTGTTATCCAACTATTATTCCCCTCTGATTTTGGGAATAATTTACAGTTATGGTTGAGTTTAGAGGTAGCGACTAGGTATGGATTACATTTTCAAACAAAAATGATGTTCCAGGATTAACGGAGATGCTAATCCAGGATTGCATAGTACTTGGCAAAATCATGACGTTTGTTTGAGCATTCTGTTTGAATGGGGAAACATCAAATTCTCCAAAATTGCTTGCCAAGTTTACAATTAAATTTTATATTCTGAATCACCAATGAAATTAAACAACACTGTCTCTTTACTTTCATTTCTAAACGTTCAAATTGCACAAAATCTGCAGAAATTCATAAAAGCACACATCTGGTCTGATCCCCTCCCCTGGAGAATTGTCAGTTATAACAAAGATTGGGTCCTGTATTAGAAGGTGGGTTTTCGGTCGCCATATTGACTATTACACTTTTCCCTATTCAAAATGATGAGTAAAACGTCTTGTGTATTCTATAGTCTTTGCTGGCCTTTAACCTCTATTACTGTAACCTCTGTTTCATCTTTTGCTGATTGACTTTAGCTTTTTTGGTGCATCCAGACCTCAAGGTGTCAGTCCAAGGCAACACCATAACGCAAAGTCATAGGATGTGCCAACAAACAAAAACCAACAAGCAAGCAAAAAAAATAAAAAAAAGAATTGTATATTTTAAATGTTAAATATTTATGTTGAAATTCTACTTCTTAAGCTGCTGTAAAGAAGGCAGTTTCCCCCAGAGAAACTCACTCTAACTGCCCTCTTTCTTCCTGTTTGCTCGGCCTGTGCTGGAGTTGTCAGCTGAGTTTTATGTCCAGTTCGCTGGAGCTGAAAGAAGTCAGCATCGTGTCTTGTTATAAAACAAGATGTCCTTGCCTCCCGTTCCGGGTGAACGATGACTAGGGTGACTTGCGTGGAGCGATGGCCTCGCTGTGGCGTTCAACAGAGGCGACCAACAGTGAGGAAGTCAATGCGCCATTGTGTATCGAGTTCGTCGGCTACATGTTTGGTAATTATCCCGCCTGTTTGTTGGAGACTTGGGTCTGTGAGCCAAACAGGCCGACAGTGGAGCACAACACCGTCAACAAAGATTAACTTCTTCATGAATGGTCTAGTTGAGGCAGACAGGCTCATTGCATCATTGATTAATGCTACCAATCAGTTCGGCAACAGAAAATTTGCATGTTTTTAGGGGCACTTACTTGAAGTTTCAACTAAAAACAAAACTTTTCATGCATAATGGCTGTTCCTTTACACAACAGGAGGCCTGTAGGGGCCTGAAAATGCTAACTTTTACAGGTTTTTTAAATAACATTATTATAATCTCCTTTTGAACTACAGTATTTGCATGGTATTCATGCATGTGTATCACATCAAAGGCTATAAAATACACAAGACATGTCACTCGTATAGCTTTTAATGGAGAAAAGTGTAATGGTCAATATAGTGAATGAAGCTTCTCCTACTAGTACAGGAGCCAATCATCAATCGCTATAGACTGACGTTTCTCTGGGGAGATTCAGATGTGTGCTTTTATGAGTTAGTCAACAAACGCACTGGAATCTCAGCGAATACTTGAGTCACAGACATTATAAAAATATCCAAATAAAGCTTGAAATCTAGACTGTTAAATGAACCAAGTGCACTTGAAAACAAAAGATTTTTGGTTTTGTAATCGTCCTGAAATGAACGCGAGCTACAGTCCGTCCTGTCAAGCTCATATGTCATGACAGACAGCAACTACTCAAAATGCCTACAAGCCTGTACAAACGGTTGCTTTCATTTCTGAAGGAGATTCGCCATCAAGACCAAGTTGTGAAAAACTTCAGAAGAGCAGCAACGTTAATGATATCAGACGATTATTTTTCAGAGGATGATAACGTGTTGAACGGCCATAAATGAGGTTTGTGTGGTAATCTAATTCTTTTCTAGTTTTCTTGCATATTAGCTTGGGCAAACTGAAAATTTTCTGAAGATTTTGTTTGATTCCAATGTTTAGAAATAAAACTTATTTATTAATTATTCCAAATATGTAATGCAATCGTAAACTTGTCAAACAGTTTTGGAGAATTAGATTTTTCCCCATTCAGACAGAATGCCCGAGCATACTGCCTGAAAGGCATTTCAAAGATGGCTGCCGAGTAAAATGACTTGCCTTAAAGGGGTTTTGATAACATGCTCAGTTTGTAGGCATGTGCAAGTACTTGCGAACCGAAACAACAGCCAGACTACAGCTATGTGCATAGTTGCTTTTTGTTTCTTTACAAAGTGACATCGCCAACTACTGGCCGGCCATGCACATTACAGCACTTTTAGTCATTTTCAAAGTGAACAGGGTTTATTTTAGCAATGTTGTCAACTGTATACATGAAACCTTTCAAAACTGCTTACACAGGATGTTCACATGAGGGTGGATAGAAACAGCACAATGCTTTGTTTTTTTAGAAGACATTTCTGTTAGAGTAACTTTGCAAATAAAAAATAGTTAACTAATCTCATAATCAGCTTCAACATCTAACATCTATATACCATTTCAATGTGGTCATGTCATTGGCCCATGAACATTTTCTGCTTGTTATCAAACTATTCCACAACTGTAACAAGAGGTAATTCAATCATAACTTAATGTTGAAACAGTTATCATAACAATATTTATCAATATGTGGCTCCTTTTGGATTCTCGGAAGCTATGGAAATTAAAAATGTAAAAAAGGAAATATGCTGGGACCCTTAATTTTGTCTACATCTCTCAAAACGGTCTTTATATGATCATTGATACACTGTAAAACCCAAAAAGTTAAATAAACTGAAACCATTTGAGGAAACCGATTACAACAAACCATTTAAGTTAAAAAACTAATGAGTACTGTAAGCTTAATCCATCTGAGTAAATGAAACAATTTGAGCACAGTAAAACCCAATAGATGAAGAGAACTCAAACCAACTGTACTGTTAAACCCAATAAGTTAAGGCAACACAAACCGTTTGAGGAAACTGATTGCTACAAACAATTTTTTTTAAAAAGTAAAAAAAAACTAACCTATTTGAGTACTGTGAACTTACTCCATTTAGATTGAATGAGGTATTTAATTAACTCATTATCTTCAACACGGAGTTCAAAAGTCTTTTCAAATGAGTAGAAGTAAATTTTGAGTTAACGACACTCATTTCATTTGATAAAGTTGACTGTTGGGTTTTACAGTGTAGCGTTTATGAAAAGAAAAAGACAATAATTGTCCTAAAATACTGTGAGGAAACTTAAATTGTACAAACATATCACATTGTTATCATTTTTATGCAAATAAATTTGCAAAATGAATTTGAAAACATTCTTGGGAGGCTATCAAATCAGGCAATGAACATTTATTGTGTGTGTTTGTTCATGTTATTGTTTTTCAATACCTCTTTAGCCTACCATAGATAAAATGAGAGATGAAAGAAAATTTTAGATGTTTTTAAGTGACAATTTTTACGTTTAATCTTTAATCATCAGGCTTTTAATAGCTAAGATTGAATAAACAGGAAACACATAGCTTATTTATTCAAAGACCAGCTTGCATGCCTCCTTTGGATAAAAGTTTTTTTTAATACTTATCATCAAGTGGTTATAAACATTTGAGGGTTTTTTCTGTTGAACACAAAAGAAGACATTTTGAAGAATGTTGGAAACCTGTAACTATTGACTTCTGTAACGTTTTTTTTTTTCTTTCTTTTCCCCCAAGGTTCTTCAAAAAAAATCATCTATTGTGTTCAGATGAAAAGAAAAGGTTTGTAACCAATGGAGGGTGAGTAAATTATTAATTTTGGGCGAATCATCTCTTTAATCAGGATAATACAATTAGGCCTATTTAAATCATTTGTAATAAAGAAACTTAATATTCTTAATAACTTAAAGATTCTTAATATCTTCAACTGTGCTTTATTTGTCCAAGAATGTATATTTTAAAAAAACAATGAATTAATCAAATTTTCATCTCAGTTAAGTTTTTATTCGTAATTGATTTTTTTAACTTAAAAAACTTTATATGATACCCCTGTACACTTTCCGCAGTTTCAATTTGTGACCACCATTTATCGCATGCAAATCAGTGTGATCTTGATATTCACGTTTTAACGAGAAAGTTAGGAGTAATTAATTAGGCTGCAGGGCTCTCTAAGCTATTTAGGGGCATCCGTTCATTGAAGATTGAGAGCGCGTTTCTCCTGTCCAAGGGCTTTTCTGCTGTCCAGCTCTTCTCAGCTTGCATTGCCTCTCAGAGGGCAGAATAGCCCAAGCCTTGATCCTCGTCAGTTGTCATCCTCAGTTCGGGCCACTTTGGCCGCTGCTAGTGGGGAAGTCAGGCCTAATCCCTGGAAGGAATCAGGGCAAAAGAAAAGCAACAATAACCAAGTCAACCGTAAAAAATGAAAGCGAAATCTCTATTATCAGGCCCAACATTTCCCAGCGATGCAGTGAAATCGGGCTGGTTTGTCATTCGAGTCAGACACCGGGGGGAGATTCTGGGGTCGCGTTGGGTTGGTAGACTCACACGACGTTTAGAGAGCAATATTTCGGCGAAAGGGGGCCTCGCATTTGCAAAATCTCCCTCACATCCCGCCATAAGCATTAAATGCAGTCTGACTTTATGTTGTATAGGCAGCGCTAAACAAGAAAAGAGGCACAGTTCTCGCATAAAAGAACTCGGTTTTGGGGGATTAGGGACGGCCCAAAGGATGGAGAATAACTTCTGCATAACTTTACAGCTCCTCTCTCTTCAGGTTTAGACTACGGATTAAAGCGCACATAGTCTTTGGTTAACCCTTAACTGGTCACTTATAGCATGAATTAGAAAACCAAAGCATTGAAATGCTATACAGTGCGCAATAAAACAACCTGCTCGAGATAAAAACACAGCATCTATTTCTATTTCATGTTAAAGCTGCGTCAAATAAGAGACGTTTGTTTGCATGATAGAGTTTTGAGAGGCAAGTTAAAAGCTACATGTTTATTATGATGTTCTATAGAATGCACGGCCATATGTGCAAAATAAGTTAAATTATTTATTTATATTTGTCAAATTCAGCCATTTAGAATTGTAATTTCTGAGTGAATCAGTCCCATATCATTCATAACGAATGTCACAGCGTTTGACCATTTTCACATTTATCGTAAATTACAAATAGCCTTTATAAAAAAAAAACAGACTTTGCAAAAAACATATGTTCAAGACACTTATTTCCATTTAATTGTCCTAAAGCCTATATAACGAATACTGTTGAGGGATTTGATAATAAAAACTATTTAAAAATCTACATTTAGTCATGCTTATGCAGGCCCGTAGCCAGCCTGCTGAAGTTATTAGCCTCATTTTTCATTTAGTTAGGCTATGAGATTTAAATACTAGGCCTATATTTTATTCACATTTAGCACTATTTTTAGCTGGATTAGCTTGCTGACTGATCAACATAACAGTACTTTTTGATGTACCAAAAGTATTTCCTAAAGATTTAGAATAAAGAAATATGAATAAATACTTATTTTTAACATACAAATGTATTACATCATAAGAAAAAACAGGAGTTAAAGAGTTTTGAATGATCATATAGGCTAGTCATTTACAGACAAATAACAAACTTTCCTCAGTCGGAATCTGGGCATTTAAATAATGAAAAAAAATATTAAAACAATAATAATGTAGAGCTTCACAAATTTTTATTTGTGTCGCTTTTGGTGCTTCACACCTTTTCGTTTTTTTTTTTTTTTTTTTTTTTTTTAAGATTAAGGTCCAAGATTTAGAATAAAAGTCACTATTTTCTGTTTGAAAACAATAGGTCACTGGTAAAAGATGACTCAACGTCAGATTTTTCTTGCACAGCTGTATGTTGAACTCATAAAAAATTTAGCATTGGTCAAAACTGATTAGCTGAAGTCACACCGAGGAGACAGCCATTTTCACAATTTATAGCAGTCTAAATAGGACAAATAAGCTCATGCATTGGACAAATTCTGGACCTTTGTCAGTGAAGGGTGGGTCCGACGCGGCAAAATTTTAATTTAAAGAGCAAAATAATTGTTCTCGTGATAGCAAATATCATCACTATATCCCAAGCACCATTTAGGCCTACCTCAGTCAATGATTGTGATGTGAGGGTCGGATGACCCATGAAATCAATGTCTCTTGTAGTTCCTTAAAAACCTGCTTTTTCGTTTTAAAATTTCATTAGGACAATCTTGAGCCACACACATTAATAATTTTCAAAATTTAAACCAAGTAATCCAGGCTCATCCTTTTGCTTAAGAGCTCTCCAGTCGATGAAGATACTTCACTTAGGCAGTCTAATTAGTGATTTTTGTCCTCGCACAATTGCCTCTGTCTCCGTTGTGCATTCAAATCAAGCCCTTAATGCACATGGTAATTGTAGGCCTGTATAAAAAACCTGATTATTTTCACACTGATCAATAATCTTATATTCTCCAGGGCACGTGGGCTAACCTTGATTTCACATACAGGCTACATGTATGGGCTTATTTTCACAACAAATATCTTATATCTACAGTAGCATCACTAAATGATTTTGCACACCTCGTTCATAAACTCTGCTTGCAAACCGCTGAAAGCAACTGCCTGAGGAGGGGAAATGACTTGGATCATCCAATTTAAGGCTATCACAATAACAGAGCTGCTACACTCTAGTAGTGGAGAGCTAATGCCACAATCCACGACATAAAACCTGCGAATTTACCCTCAGACATCAGCGCACGCAGTAGAATAGCCCTTAATGCGAGGCATTCTGAGTCCCCCATTTCCATCAGGCTCTCATGACTGCAGAATTGCCGTGGACTGCAAGTTATCAAGAGGCACTAATTTCACATTAAAGACCATTGACTGCAGTGGCTTGATTCGAGGGTTTGCGACAATTAACACAATCAGAATCGGAGCCCAGATCGTTTACCTTGACTCCGTAATTATTTTTTGGCCGCGCGCGCTATAACGCATAAGCGAAATTGCACACGGTGTCAAAAACCGAGAAGAGAGTGGATGCTGTGCATGTTCATGTAAAAGCACTGTCTCCACACACACGCACGCACGCACAATATCGGAAAAAAGAACAGTCAGAAACATATTGTTTAATTCAGATTTTTATAAATAGGCTCCTATCATGCTGCTGACCTTTTAAAATGCATCTTGGTTAAATATTAATGTTAAGTAGCCTTAATTAATATAAGTAGGCCTATTTATATAAACACAATATATTCTAGCCTATGTGATTAGCCTAATCTGAGAAATTTCTCATTTTTGCAGCAGGGACTGTTATGAACAGAACTGTATTTTCTAAGTAACTTGATGAAAGTCATTTAATGATGATAATCTGTATTGTTACCGTTAAAAATCAGTAAAAAAATTATATATATATATA
>CAIGQZ010035027.1:14906045-14917783 GCA_903798205.1 Danio tinwini
TTATTATTATTATTATTATTATTAAAGAAAACACTTCTGCTCACCTTAAAGAGCCTGTTTTAAATGTGATACATTTATAATACTGTAAGCTATAACTGTGATACTGTACTGTGAATATATGCCAATAATTTCATATAAATATATAGGTTATTCTATGTGATTAACTGAGAAAATTATCATTATGCAGCATATAGGAGTGTTATAAACTGAACTGATCATCTGTAGCAGCAACCCCCTCAAGTACAGTAAAAAAATCTGTAAAAAAATATAGCCTATAAATATATATTTTTCACTATAAGCCTAATTAAATAAGACTATTCTGCTCACCACAAATATTTGAAATGTAATAATTTTATAACTGATACTGTGAGCTTCACTGTCATATGTTTTGATATGCACTTTTATGATCAATATTGTTCTTGGTCATGATGATTCAAATTATTATTAATGTTGAATTCTTCATGTCTTTGTGTCAGTTTCATGTTTTTGTGGAAACGGTGATGCATTTGACTTTTTAGGATTCTTTTGTGATTATCAGGGGCGTAGCAACCAGGGGGGCGGGGCTATGTCCCCCTCACTATTAGATACAGACCATTTAGAAATAGGTGATTAATAATTATATGAACATAAGCTTTTGGATCTCATTCAACTGTCTTCTTCACTCTTAAAATGCCAGCTATGCCCTTGGTGAATATAACAAATTAATAACAGCTAGTTTAAGGAAACTTCATATTATATAAATGTAATTAATCTAAATTCTGATTCATTTTATGTATCATTATTGAATAAAATATATTTATTTTGATGTTAAAATGTATTTATTTATTTATGGATGATAATCATGGTTTGAACAAAAATAGGAAACAGCAACTGTTTTCAATGTTGATAACAAATCTTTTTTTTTTTTGCAGAAAATTAGCATATTGTCTGTTAAAAATTCAGCATTGAATCACCAAAATCAATTAATTAGATTCAATTCATTACAACAAATTCACATAAAATCTATTTGAAATAATATTTAACAATATTGGCCTATGGCTTTTTTTATAATAAGGCCATTCAAAATGCAGCCTAGTGCAGGAGAAAATGTTTGAATACACAAACTTTTGAACTGCGTTTTCCTAACAGTAGTCTAAAGGCACATTCTACCTGTCACATATTGTATCTGTCCCTGAAATTAAAATAAATACAGTTAATAAACGTATTTCATACCAAAAATTTCTTAAATGGATTGATGGTTGATTTCTGTTGTTGTTTTGTAAAGGAATATGTCATTCATTTGGTTGTCAGATTTGTTTTCTTTATTAAAACACTTTACAAATGTACAAACCCTGTCATTGTCTTTGTCCTCAGCCCAAGTGATCCTACAGCTTTAATAGTTTTGTTATGCTAAGAAAAAAAATACTTCAGGAATAGCAAGTTTATGTTGTTATCATTTACATCAATTGATTAAAAACCTGAAATTATAAATAAATTCTACAAATAAATACTACAAATATATAATTTAAATAAATTTACAATTGCCCCCATGTTTCGGTCAGTCCTGTCACATTTGCATTAAATTTAACATACAATGTGTGCAATACACCTTTAAGACTCAAAAATGTTCAAAGCACCAATCAGAGGGTTCCTTTGAATGTTGTTATTGTGTAGACTTTCTACAAAGTATTTTAGAGTAATTTAAAATACAAAAATACAAGACACTAAAGTATTTTGATAGAAAATATTAAGCCATTTCCATCAACCATATCAACTACATATTACAAAATACAATTATGTATTTAAAATATGTATTTAAAATACATGACCATCCCTGATTGTCAGATACATTACGAACTTAACATCATTCAGGGTCACACTTTATTTTGACGGTCCGTTTGTTGAATTTAAGTTACATTGCAACTAATTATCATTAGATTATAAGTAGACTGTTAGGTTGGGGTTGGGGTTAGGGTTAGTGTAAAATGACATGTAATTGCAAAGTTTCTTATAGTCAGTTAAATGTCTGTTGAAGGACTGTTAAATGTCAGTGTCAACAGATATTAAGCAGATAGTCTACTAATACTCAAATGGACCATCAAAATAAAGTGTTACCTAATTCAGCTTTTTTGCTGCAACACATTTAAATATTTAGTGTCAATAGTTTATCTAAATTCAGTCAAATATTTTTTTACATTTAAACTGTACTTTGTTTTAGACACAAACAACTGAAATCTGCCTTTATTTAAAAAACAGTTGTACATGTTTGTATCAATATTTGTTGACAACACAGAACATGAATTACATTGTCAATGAAAAAAGATACAATAGAGAGAGAGAAAGAAAGAAAAAAGATAATAAAAAACATGATATAAACTTAGGGGAAAAATTAAAAATCATTTACAGTATATAAATTAAATTCATTAAAAATGAAATAGTTCTGTTTGCTTTCTTATTTTCAGATAATGAAATAAAATTTAAATAATGACTAAATTCTTGCAAAAAAAAAACAAAAAAAAAAACAGGAAATATGGTTTGATATTAGTAAACTTGCATTTATGGATATGGAATTTACAAAGAAAATAAATAAAATTTATATTAAAACAAGCATTTCTTTTAGTAGAGGCAGATTCAACCAAAAATAATTTCTTTAAAAGTAACAGAAACTTGTTGAATATTATCATTAATAAATGAGTCAATATGTTTCCAAAATTGTACAACATAATTACAATCCCACAATAAATGTAAAACAGTTTCGGTATGAAATTGACTAAATGAACATTTTACATCAATATTAGAATTAAACTTTTTCAAAAATAGTTTAATAGGAAACTATTTGTTCATTAATTTGAAAGACAATTATTGCTGAGGAAATATTTTTGTTGCAAAGACCATATTTATTTCTATATATATTTTCCAATAAGATGTTACAGGGGACAATGTAACAAGAAAACTTTAACTGGGCTTCTTTACACTCCTTTAGACGCTTCAGGACAGGTGCTCCGACCATTTTAAATCACGTTCATCGCGAGACTAGAACAGTAGTCATGTGACCGACAAAGGATAGAAAGAAAACAGGAAGCTCTGGAGTTTTGCAACGGACTGTATTCAGTGTAAAATAGAGATGGATTTATCAAAATGTACTATTGCGGTATCATGTTCGTTTGTAGCATGGACTATTACATTAATGAACTGTTTGGTTTCTCCAGCATACATGAGTGGCGATGGTGCAGTAGAGCTAACAGGAGCAGTCATTCCTGTATCAAAGGCGAACAAATTGGATTTGTTCTACTCTCTCAGTCTTTCATCATTTCCAGAGGACTTGGAAGTGAACGAGTACTGTATTGAACTGCTTCGCATTTACGGCCAGCGCTACGTGACTTTCGCCAACTGTCTGGTGTTTTATGCACGACCTGTCAAAGTCTGTCAGAACTGTTACACGGGCTTCAAAGGTCTGAAGGAGATATATCGAAATATATCATCAGGACAAGTAAGTGCTCATTTCAAACATTCATTTACTCGACATTTAACGTTATGACAGCAAATATGCCGTATTTTTAAGGCTGTTTGACACAATTTCCCTACCGCTGGTCACATGTTGTCATGTCTCGTGATTGTGTGTGTGTGTGTGTCTGTGTGTGTGTTTCAACAAAGCCTGACTCACACCGACTCTGGAACTATTTAGTGAGCCTAAAAGTCTATTTCAAGTTGGTGGAAAATTTAGAATAGGGCTTTATGGGGTTTATGTCATTTTTATATAAATATAATACACTATGATGAGTGTCATGTTTTTACCATGATTTACAGAATAAACTCACTCAAAATTCTTTCAGTATACCCGTTTAAGTTCTGAACAACCATTTGATTTTATACTAAGTATATTCATTCATTCATTCATTCATTTTCCTCTGGCTTAGTCCCTTATTCATCAGGGGTCGCCACAGTGGAATGAACCGCCAACTTATCTAGCATATGTTTTACACAGCGAATGCCCTTCCAGCTGCAACCCATTACTGGGAAACACCTAAACACTCTCACATGCACACATATACACTACAGCCAATTTAGTTTATTCAATTCACCTATAGAGCATGTCTTTGGCCTGTGGGGGAAACCAGAGCACCCATAAGAAACCCACACGGGGAGAACATGCAAACTCCACATAGAAATACCAACTGACCCAGCCGGGACTTGAACCAGCGACCTTCTTGCTGTGAGGTTACAGTGCTTAACCACTGAGCCACTATGCTGCCCCATATTAAGTATATATTGAATGAATTAAAAGGCTGTTCAAGAGTCACAATGCTGTCACAAAATACTCATTAAATGTCATTTCATAACCTTTATAACCACTGGTTTTACCTATTTGTCGACCAGATATTTTCAATAAATTGAAATATAATAAAAGGTTAAGTATGATCTATCTTTTCATTCACTTACTCATTTTCCTTCGGCTTAGTCCCTTATTCATCAAGGGTTGCCACAGCGGAATGAACCACCAACTTATCCAGCATATGTTTTACACAGCGGAAGCCCTTCTAGCAACCCAGCACTGGGAAACACCCACAGACACTCATTAACACTCATACATAGTATGGTCAATTTAGCTTATTTAGTTCACCTATAGCGCATGTCTTTGGACTTATGGGGGAAACCAGAGCACCCAGAGGAAACCCACGTGAACATGGGGAGAACATGCAAACTCCACACAGAAATGCCAACTGACCCAGCAGGGCCTTGAACCAGCGACCTTCTTGCTGTGAGGTGACAGTGTTAACTACTAAGCCACCGTGTAACCCTTGATGATATATTAAAGACTATATTCTAGGGTTACAATGTCACAACAAAATACTCATTAAAAGTCATTTTAAAACTTCTAACCATTGGTTTTACCCATTTGTTTAAAAGAACTGTTCAATAATATGAAATATAATCAAAAGTTAAGTATGATCATTCTTTTTTATATATTTTAATAAGCACAGTTAAGTGTTTTAAGCTTAGTGATGGAACTGTGTTTCAAATATATTTTGACTTTGGAAAATATATACATATTTTGGCTTCATATACTGTACAGTTATAGTCAGAATTATTAGTCCCCATTTGTTATTTTTTTTTACTTTTTTAAATATTTCCCAAATGATGTTTAACAGAGCAAGGGAATTTTTACAGTATGTCTGAATTTTTCTTTTCTAGAGAAAGTCTTATTTGTTTTATTTCGGCTAGAATAATCAGTTATTAGAAATGATTTATTAAAACTATTATGTTTAGAAATATGTTAAAAAAGTCTTCCCCATCGTTAAACAGAAATTGGGTAAAAAATAAACGGGGCTAATAATTCAGGGGGTTTAATAATTCTGACTTCTACTGTACACACTACCGGTCAAAGGTTTGGGGTCCGTTTTTAAAAAAAGAAAATTATTCTAATCATCAAAGCATTTATTAAATGTAAAAAAAAAAAGTTAAATTGTTAAATATGTATTAATACTTAAAATAACTGCTTTCTTACTGTGTGTAGTCAAATTAAATTAATTAATATTATTCCAGTAATTATTGTTTTATTACTATTGCCATTAATAATAATAATAATAATAATAATAATAATAATAATAAATATTAGAATGATTTCTGAAGGATCATGTGACTGAAGACTGGAGTGATTGAGCTGAAAATTCATCTTTAAAATCACTGAAGTGAATTATTAAATGAAATGATAACTCCTTTTGAACAGTTGTTTTATAGTGCAATAACATTTCACAATTTTACAATTTGTACTGTATTTTTAATGAAATAAATGCAGCCTCGGTAAGCCGGAGACTCTTATTTAAAAACATTTAAAAATCCTGCTGACCCCAAACTTTTGACCGGTAGTGTAGATAAAAATCTCTATTGTACGTTTTAGTGGGTGCAAACAACAAAATGGGTTGTACATCTTTGATCTATATTATCAACTACAATGGTATAGTAAAACATATGTAAGTTATTATAAATCACATATGGACTGCAGCTGTAGAAGTTAATCCAAAGCACTTCATATTTTGTTTGATTGTGTGTTTGTCCTCATAAAAGGGCCCTGGAAATGTCAGTTGCCATGACAGCCTGACACGTTCTGATAGGTTGATGCTGCTCTATACTCTCTACAGCAATTTAGAAGACATCTGGACATCAGCAGAGTGTGATCGTAAGTATCAATGTTGCTTCACTTAAAACTGGCATTAGGCCTGATCCTTCCCTTATTCATGTTTTTCCCTTTCACTTCTAAACAGATGATATACTTGCAGTAGATAAAAATATGCCAGTTTTCAATTCACATACCTTGTTTTATTCAACGGAATGCAGTGGATATTATGATGACTTAGAGTTAGTTTTTTTTGTCGATTAGAATGTCTGACTGAAAATGAAGAGGCTCTCACCAATGACACTCGCTACTTCATGGCCACTTTGAATCAGTCACTCAGCTGTTTTGAGCAATATCAGGTAATATCAAACAGCTCACATATGTAGACAGGGTCTCAGTTGAAATAAATGCCTGAAGTTTGAAAATATCCTGTTTTCTAAACAGAGGAACTACTCTGAACTGTGCAAGGACTGCAAAGCCCGATACAAAAGGTTGAATGAGCTCTATGGTAAAATGGAGAATAACCAAACCCTCTGCATTGATATAGAAGATGCTGTAAGTATGCTCTAATATATATAAACCCTGTTACATGACTCAAACCCAGTCCTGACTTTTTTTTATCAAATTAAGTTTTATGATGTGAAATTTGGGAGAAATGTAAAGTAGTACCCTCTATAGTGCTTGTATATGTAGAAAATAAAGGTCTGAATGCACTAGACTACAAAGAATAACCAAAGTAATCACCAAATAGCTGTATTTCACAGATTCTTGAGGTCTGGACTTGTCAACACTAATTGACAAACGTTTTTTATTTAAATTGGCAGTCTGAGCTGATAGATCTTTTTTTTATTTATTATTTTATGATTTATTTATATATATATATATTTTTTATTTATAATGAGCACAAGCTCAGTTTTTTAAATATCATATTGGTATAGTAGGTACTACATTTGGTATGGAAAATTTTGTCCTGTGTAGTAAGAATTCAATCAGAATACATCCAACATGTTTTCACTGTCATGTGACCTATGGCGTCAGTTGTATAACATCATTGTCATTCACAAATCCCATCTTGTGGCCTCATGTCAAATGCCCATCAGATGCACACTTTAGATATTTGCTAGAAGTTGTTGGTAATTTTTTTTATTACTGTTTCATAAATACTGTGAATTCAGACATGCTTCTCAGCTTGCTTACTTCACTTACTATATAGTTTGGAAGTGGGTATATTCAGACAAAAGTCTACTGGCACTATGAGATCTAAAATAAACAAAACAAATGTAAGAAATACAAATAAATGCATGGGTTTTGGCAAAACATTGAAGTCTTTAGAATGTACTCTGTTGTCAAGTAATTTATTTTGTATAATATTAATAGCCTTCCTTAAAAACATCTTAATGTAGGACAATTTGGTATTCATTTTGTTGCCTGTATAGCTTTATCTGACTTTCAAAGTGCCAGTAGCTGTTCATTAGCATTTTATGTATCACCAAGAACTGCAATTCCAAGGCTAATTGGAAATACATTCGTCAGCCTACATTTTACTAAAACATAAACTCGTTGCTCCAGGTACGCTTTGTTGTAATTTTCAGATGACAAATCCATTAGAGGGTGCTGTCTACATTTTTGTGAATGTAAAATATGTTACTTGGGGTACAATTTGTTGTACATCTTAGATACACATTCTTCTTGTGCATGTCCATGAGAAGTCATACAGATCACCAAGTGAACTGCTGACCTAAACAAAACCAATAGTGTTTTCAAAAGCAAACGTAAGAGAAAAGTTCACTGCGACCGCTTTTGTAAAACCATGCTTTACCAGACTCAAACCTGAGCTTTCTGTATTACAAGCACAATACCATACAAAGTGAGCTCCTGAGCAAACTGACCACACCAGAACATGTATCCACATGAAGATAGAGAAGTCAAACGTATTCTATTACAAACCATATATATGGTATAAATTTGGTGTTGTCCAAAGAACTGCATGTTAATAATCTTTCATACATTGAAAATATCTACCTGTAAACTCATTAATGTGAAAAGGAACAAGGGTTGTTGGTGTCATACTGTCCCGTAGTGATCATTTTACTCGGCGGCCATCTTTGAAACGCCTCTCAGGAAGTATGTGCGGACATTCTGATGAATGGGAAAACATCAAATTCTCCAAAATTGCTTTCCAAACTAAAATTAAATTTCATATTAGAAATCACCAATAAAATTAAACAACTACTCACTCTTTAGGTTAATTGCTAAACGTTCGAATCACACAAAATCTGCAAACTCACATCTGAACTTAGCCTCTCCCCCAGACAATCGTCAGTCTATCGCCATCTACGATTGGCTTCTGTACTAGAAGGCGGGGCTTCATTTGCCATATTTTTTTTTTATGTTTTTTCCCCATTTAAAACTATACGAGTGACACGTCTTGTGTAGTCTGTCGTCTTTGGTCAAACGTATGTTGAAGTATATTTTTGTGATTTCTCTAAAATGTAGGCTAAAGCACTTATTTCCAACGAGCCTGTGTTGACAAATCTTCTTTAATTTCCTGTGAAGACAGAAAGTCACATAAATATTAAGGGTCTGTGGATGAGTGAATTAATATAAGATATCCATCAGTAAATAAACATTACACCACCAGAAATCTGCAATTTATTACCTTGCTTTTCAGATGAACATAACGCGGAAGTTGTGGAGTAAAAACTTTGGTTGCTCATTCCCTCGTGAGGAGACGGTGCCTGTCATCGCAGTGTCCAGCTTCATGCTTTTCCTCCCCATCATCTTCTACTTAAGCAGCTTCCTGCACTCAGAACAAAAGAAACGCAAGCTCATACACCGTGAGTAACCTGCCAGTCTGTGCAAATTGTGTTTACTAAAGGCTCAAGGTTGAGGGCAGAGATGCTCGACAATGTTAATTGTGCATGCATGACCCTTACTGCTTTAGCTTTTGTGGTCAAACAGTGCTTAAAGTCCCTGTGAAATCAAAACAAAGTTCAGCATGTTAGTCTTTAGGATATCTATAATTTAGTGTGCTCCAAAACAAAAGTCACATTTTGAACATATAAATCTGGCTCCGTCTGAAATCGCCTACTACTCAGCAGTTACTGTATTTGAATTGAAATGTACTACTCGACCGTTAGAATTGTATGTTCTATACAGTATGAATGTGAGCAGTATGAATGGAACTCGGATGTACTACATCTGCCATTTTGTCATGATCACGTGACCTATGCACGTCAGTTGCATTGCTTCACTACCATTCATGAATTCTTTCATGTGTCATTATGGGATAGCATAGAGTGCATCGGATGCACACTTTAGAATCTTTTGCTGGAAGTAGTAAGTTATCTGGTTACTTCTCACATACTGTTTTTCGAATTCTATGAATTCGGACATACTACTTGGCTTGCATACTACAGTGCATCCGGAAAGTATTCATAATGCTTCACTTTTTCCACATACATAAGTATTCACAGCCTTTGCTCAGTACTTTGTTTATGCACTTTGGGCAGCAATTACAGCCTTGAGACTTTTTGAATATGATGCCACAACCTCGGCACACCTGTCTTTGGGAATTTTTACCCATTCCTCTGCAGTAACTCTCATGCTCTACCAGGTTGAATGGGAAGCGATGGTGTACAGCCATTTTCAGAGCTCTCCAGAGATGTTCAATATAATTTAGGTCTAGGCTCTAGTTGGGCCACTCAAGAACATTCACCGATAATTGATATTTTGGCGGTGTGCTTTGGGTCATTGTCCTGCTGAACGATGAACTGTCGCCCCAGTCTGAGATCAAGAGCACTCTGAAGCAGGTTTTCATTCAGGATGTCTCTGTACATTGCTGCATTCATCTTTCCCTCTGTCCTGACTAGTCTTCCAGTTCCTGCTGCTGTAAAACATCCCCACAGCATGATGCTGCCACCACCGTGCTTCACTGTAGGGAAGGTATTAGCCTGGTGATGAGCGGTGCCTGGTTTTCTCCAAACGTAACGCCTGGCATTCACTCCAAAGAGTTAAATTTTAGTCTCATCAGACCAGAGAATTTTGTTTCTAATGGTCTGAGAGTCCTTCAAATGTCTTTTGGCAAATTCCAGGCGAGGAGTGGCTTCCATCTAGCCAGTCTACCATACAGGCCTGATTGGTGGATTGCTGCACAGATGGTTTTCCTTCTGTAAGGTTCTCCTCTCTCCACAGAAGTACGCTGGAACTCAGACAGAGTGACTTAGGTTATTGATCACCTCCCTGACTAAGACCCCTCTCCCCCGTTCACTCAGCTTAGAAGAGGAAGAGTCCTGGTGGTTGCAAACATCTTTCACTTACGGGTGATGGAGGCCACTGTTCTCATTGGAGCTTTCAAAGAAGCAGAAGGTTTTCTGTAACCTTCTCCAGCCTTGTGCCTCGAGACAATCCTGTCTCGGAGGTCTACAGACAATTGCTTTGTCTTCATGCTTGGTTTGTGTTTTGACATGCACTGTCAACCCTGGGACCTTATATAGACAGGTGTATACCTTTTCAAATCATGTCCAATCAACTGAATTGACCACAGGTGAACACAGGTGAACATGCCCTGCCCCCTTTAAGATGCTTTTCATGAGCTTTTCATTTGATGCACTTGAGCTCAACCACTCTCATTGGCAAAAATGTAATTAAAAACAAAACACTATTGGCTGTTTTTTTTAAAAGGGGAGGAGCTACGCTTATGTCCTGCCCTGTCTTCATGTTTCAGTTAAAATTTTGTCGCACGTTGAGAAAAATGCACATTTCACAGGACCTTTAACTGAGTGTTCCTAGATCAACAATACTACTATTTTTAGCTGCTTTCAGAACCTCCGTTAAATTGGCACCCCATAAAAATAAATAATCCCCAAAACTATGCCATTCATTTGTGCTACTTTGTGCTGATTTGTACGGCTAAAACAATTGTACTGGTTTGGGATCTGCTCAGATGACTTCAAATCAGCACAGTTCATTAATTCAAACACAGTATCTGTTTTCCTCCTTCAGATATAACCAAATTTCGCAAGCCGTGACGTCACTCCACCCCATTTCCTCTAAATAGCACAAAACTGTGTCATTCGTTTGTACTCGATTTGTGCTGGTTTGTGCCGTTAAAATTAACACTCTATCTATTTTCATTGTTTAAATATTGCCTAATTAAAATATTTAGGGAGCCGCAACATCACTCTCCACCCCATTATTTTCTCTAAATCGCACAAAACTGGTGTCTTTTGTTTGTGTCTGATTTGTGCTGGTTTGTTAAACACTGTGGCGAGGGGGCGTGGCCGAGAGCCGTGGGAGCGAAACGAGGCCCGCCACAGATGAGATGCACCTGTGGCGCGCACCTGCCTTCAATCCCACGGAAGGAGCTCTGGACTATAAGAGGAGGAACGATGGCATCCCAGAGAGCCCGGGGGGAGTCGCCGCGATCCGCCATGACGCCGAAGCCTGCGTCCTCCACCGAAGCGGGAGCGGAGCAGGAGACCAGAAATGCCGCCAGCCGGTCAGGAGAACCGCCACCGGACACCAGAAGACGGACGGGTGGATAGATTCCTCCACAGGGCTCCCAGCATGTCGTCACTTCTCTCAGTTGGTTGAGGACCGAGGGGCAGCGTGTCTGGAGAACCGAACCCCAATTTTTTTTTTT
>CAIGQZ010035027.1:14932902-14955916 GCA_903798205.1 Danio tinwini
TGTAAAACTACTTTAAAAGCATTCAGGAATAAGAAATTGTACCGTTTGTGATCTTAACTACGATTAATTATTATTATTATTATTTTTTTTAACTACGATTAATTTTATTGAATTGTTTTTTTATTTTCATCATTCAGTTACTGTACTTGAATACTGTTAGACTCAGCAAACAATAAAACATAACATTGTATCTTTCTTGATTATATTTATAGATTATGCAGCTTGGAAATACAACACATGCAAATACAAAAATGTACTGCAAATAGCACAGACAACAGTGATATATAGATAGTTTATTCAATTTTATGGAGATGCAAATAGTAAACATTAATTCATCTCTTACTAAACACGTGGATGAAAATACTCACAACACATGCAAATACAGAAACGCACTGCAAATAGCACAGACAACAACGAAAATGTGAATTTTATACATTGTTTATTAGATTTTATGGAGATGCACTCCTGTTGCAGAATTATCCCAATCGAGCTAACATTATACATTCTTTTCAATTAGAGATATTAAGTCATATGGTGATATTGTATTCACATTGCAATATATATATATATATATATCGCAAAATAAAAAAAAAATATTGCAGTGTTAGATTTTTTCAGTATCGTTAAGCCCTAGTTAATTCCACTTAATATTTATTTTTAACTCTTCTGAAGTTAAAGCTGTGGTTTTGTGTCGTCTAATAGCGAGTGTAAACATGTCTGAAAAATGAATTCTTTGTTATTTTTTCGCAAAACAAAAAGCTTTTTACCTTTTTTGGAAGAAATTATGTCAGTAGTTTACCAAATAAAACAAAATGTTTTACTCAAATATAACTATATCATAAAGTGATCAGAGTGATCCCTGAATTTTTTTCGGAGCTGTATTTGTTATTGTGAATTGCAATCTTTCATGAAATGTACATTTACATGCACCAGGTTGACATGGCATTACATTTTAAATTATATCAAAATGCTTTTATTAGATTCACAACAGTAAATGCAGCCATATTTACAAAATAATGCACACAGACTAAAGAGAAGAAAAAGGATTAAACAAGCTGTAAGTCATATTTTAAAATTTAGCATTAATGTTAAATGCTTAAAGAGAAATACTATATGGAAGTAAACATGCAGGGTCAGCGCAGTGGGCAGTGCTGTCGCCTCACAGCAAGAAGGTCGCTGGTTCAAGCCTCGGCTGGGTCTTAACATTTCTGTGTGGAGTTTGCATGTTCTTCCAGTGTTCATGTGGGTTTCCTCCGGGTGCCCCCACAAGTCCAAAGACATGTGCTATAGGTGAATTGGGTAAGCTAAATTGTCCGTGGTGTATGTGTATGGCTGTTTCCCAGTGATGGGTTGCAGCTGGAAGGGAATCCACTGCGTAAAACATATGCTGGATAAGTCAGCTGTTCATTTCGCTGTGGTGACCCCTGAATAATAAAGGGACTAAGCCGAAAAGAAAATGAATGAATGATTAAACATGCATTCATATAGAAATATGTAAGTATAAACAGCAGCATTTACAATGCAAATCATTCAAACAGCTATGCAATGTGCATAACACATTTGTTTAAAGTAGATAAATAGAAATAATGATAATAACTCAATATTTTCCATTCCAACTGCAAAAATGTTTTGTTGCACAATCATCGTTGTCTCTTGTTTATTACTGTTATATAACAACATTTTGCCATATTGTCAGGCATCTTTTATAATCTGACTCCGTCTGTGTAAGACGGGCACACAGGGTCGCATTCATATAAAAATATAAAATGCTACAAGATTTGAACTAAAAAGCATTAAACATTCAGTACCATTTTATCTTTGTCTGTCAACTCTATTTTCAGGAGCTCCCAAATCTGATGTGATATATGAATATGATAAATATGATATTTATAGGATGTTGTTGAGTACTGTTTTTATTTTAGGGATCTATGGTAGATGTGTATTATGCTGCACAATGCTGCTTTTTATTTATTTTTGCTTTATAAATTAATCCACAGAGCAGTTGCGGTTGAAGAGTTTACGGAGAGTTCATGGAAGATGTCTGTGGTATCGCCTTCGGCTTATGAAATCACAGCAGAGCATTGTTCCAACACTTAAGTAAGTGATTATGTTTGTGTGTATTTCAGGGCAATTCATCCCATTTAGATCATTTTGCATACAATTATGCTGTAATGCTTTGGGCTGTCCTTTTGGTGTTTTTAAGCTATTCATTTTATTGAAATAGCTTGCACGTGAGATTCTAATATCTGTTCAATTAAATTAGATTAAACCATAGATATAGCTACTTAATGCATAACAACATTGAACCTGCTGCTGTATTGCTATGGTTGTAAAGTTTCTTTATTATTACTTCAGCATGAGAGTATAGTTCCTCAAAATCGGCCTAGAAAAAATAGCAACCTTTTCCATTCATACACAAAGTACTACAGAGGGGTCAAGTTTACGAAAAATATACAAACCAAAGTGTATAGCTGTGTCTCATTTCAGAGGCTGCATCCTCCGAAGGATGCATTCGAAGTGTGCTACGTCACAGCAGCATGACGAAGGCTATCTCATTTCAAAAAAATTCTAAGGCTTCCTCAAACGCAGCCTTAAAATGTGTCCTTCCCAGGTAGTGAAGGACTCAACCAGTGGATCCTTCGTGGCCTCAAACGTCCCAAGATTCTTTGAGCATTGATAACGGCAGGACTTTTTTAAAAGAAAACTCCAGATTAAATGTATGAATTAAGTTTATTTTACTTGGATATCTGAACATGTTAAAAACCAAAAGAGTATGACATGTTTTACTAAAGAGTGATTTTATGGACAGTTTACATTTTTATTTGTACATGTACGGATCAAAGGAAATCTATTTCTAGCTTCCGTAAACCTTATTTTGCCTTCAAAGTGATTTTAAAACTTATTTTAAGCGATCTGAAAAAAGTTATGGCAGCCTCTGAAATGAGACACAGCTTATAGAATACACAAGACATGTCACTCATAATTTTTTTGAATGGGGAAAAGTGTAATAGTCAATATGGCGAATGAAGCACTGCCTTCTAGTACAGGAGCCAATCAGCAATCGCTATATGGCAAATAAAACCCGCCTTCTAGTACATGAGCCAATCAGCGATCGCTATAGAATGACAACTCTCTGGAAAGGGCCTTGGACTAGACATGAGTTTCTGCAGATTTTGTGCGAAACGAACATTTAGAAATGAAACTAAATAGACAGTTGTTGTTTAATATTATTGGTTATTTGTAATATGTAATGTAATCTTAATCTTGGAGAATTTGATGTTTCCCATTCAAACAGAATCCCTGAGCATACTGCCCGAGAGGCGTCTCAAAGATGGCTGCAGAGTGAAATGACTTGCCTTAAAGGGACTTTGTCCAAATTCTTTGGTCACTTTTAAGCGAGATGCTAATGGTCTAATTTAATTCAATGTTCTAGCTTAGCTAAGCTGAAAATGCTCCTGCCGGACCTGGAGATAAGCTGAATAGATTTAGAAATGGTTAATCTCAACTGTAACTAGGGGAGTAGAATGAGCCTATATTCAAAAAAAGTTGCTCTTTTAAACTAGCCTTCTTTTACAAAAACAAAGAAGTTTTTAAAGTGTGTTATTAGTGTACTTCTGTTAAACTTAAAACAGAACATTACTTTCTCAAACATTTTGTTGTTTGTAAAGCGTAGATTAGCAATAACACAAGGCTTATTTATTTTTAAAGAAGTCTATTTCCTCATCCTTTGTACATGCACCCTCAAGTGTTTTTTTCCCTTTTGAACACAAAATTCTAAAAATAATAAATAAGATATTTTGAAGAATGTTGGAATTGAACTAATTGTCAAGTAGAAAATGTTAAGTAATTCCATATATTTTTTCACATTAACTTACTAAAGTGGTATTTTACCCAAAAAATTAAAATTGTCATGTTTACCCCCCCCCCCCATGTCATTTCAAACCCATAAGATATTTACTCTTCTTTAGAGTGCAATAACCCATAAGATTTTACTCATCTTTAGAGTGCAATAAAGATACTTTTAACAAAAGTATTTCTTGCCAAATCACTGATGCTTTAAAACATACATGAGCAATTCCATGCAAATATCAACCTTGCCAAGTTTTTACCAAAATAGCTAAACTATTTCTAAATGTTATACTTGACGGTACTGTAAAATTACTCAAATGTCTTTGTCAATGTTTTTAAACCATTATATTTTATTTGACCAAACTCACAAAGTGGCAATTTCACATCTATAGTGAAGCTTTTCCCTCATAATTGCAAAAATGTCAAATAAAATCAAATCAATCATGTTTGTTCTATAACAAGCCAACTCTCATGCTTTTAATTAACATTGTTTCTTTTTGGGTTGTGTAGTTTGATTCACAGAATTTGTTCAAAATATGTTGTATACTGTAAACTCGCAAACTTTTTTGGCAACATCCATATTTTACTCATTTAAAATAAAATAAAAATGTTTGCAGATTGATATTTTTCTGATCTCATAACTCTGTGGTTAGTTTTTTTGGAAAATATAAACATATCTTTCAATGTGAAGTTAACATATACTTTCTATGTGAATTTATGTTTTGAGTTTTTACTGCAAATGTCAATAATCCCTTTGAATTTTGAGTGTCCACAAGAACCAGTAAGGTTTGTTTTTCTGTGGAGCAAGTAAAGTTAAGCTTCTTTTCATGAACAGTGTTTGTCAAAATAAAAAAAGACAGAATTGAATATATTCATTATATAAAGTGATTGTGTCTCTTCAGAAGATTTGGTTTAAATCAGTGGTGCTCAACCCTGTTCCTGGAGAACTACCTTCCTGTAGAGTTCAGCTCCAACCTTGATCAAACACTCCTAAACCAATTAATTGGTACCTAAACAGCACTTGATAACTACAGGTAGGTGTGTTTGATATGGGTTGCTACTGAAATCTGCAGGAAGGCAGATCTTCAGGAACCCCTGGTTTAAATCCGTGATCTCTTCACAAATGTTTTGGGAGGATAGACTTGAGGACTGTTTTTGATCAAAATCAGTTTGATGATGATGATGCTTATCTGATTTACTTCTGTTTTACTCTTCTTGCATATTTCTGTGCCACCTTCCACAATAGACAAAAGGCATCAAATCTCTGCATTAGCTATTTAAAGCACAAAGCTGGAATCAGATTCAGAGTATTCTGTTACACCACATCTTATGTGGCCTAAATCTGCTCTTTTAGCTTTTTAGTCAACATGATGTACAGACAATGTTGTGCGTAACGCATTACAAGTAACGTGAGTTGTGTAATAATATTACTTTTCTAAATAACAAGTAACGCATTACTTAAAAAAAAAAAGTAATAATATTTGAGTTACTTTTTTGAAAGTGTAACTTAGCTTCTTATATTAATTAATGAGCTTTAAAAAAATATTGCTGAAGTAAAATTAAAGTGTTCACATTAAATCACACCGTCAATGAGTTCATAATTTTACAAGGATCAAAGAAAAGGAAAAGGGATTGGACTCTCAATGGACAGTGATTTTACTTTAGACAAATAGTTTAAAAGTTGCAAACACATTGCTTTAAACGTTCATTAATCTGTATATACGGCATGTATAGCTCTGGGGTAAGTTTTCAGATAACATTATCCTAAAATTTATATATTTTTTATGTGTTTTTTTTTTAGGTAAATGTAGTTGTAGGTTATACAATGCGTTGTTCATTGCAGAACTCTTCCAATAAAAAAAAGAAAGAAAGAAAAAAACAAGTTTTGAAAGCGATCAAGCCTCAGCCAGGTAATAAAAAGTAATGCAAAAGGAACTCAAAAGTAACGTAACGTTTTACTTACCATAAAAAGTAACTAAGTAATGCAACTAGTTACTTTTTTGGGGAGTAACTCAATATTATAATGCATTACTTTCAATAGTAACTTTCCCCAACACTGTGTACAGAACAGTTACTGCACATTTTATTGTAAATAGTGATTACAAACTAAATGTTGTTGTTTTGTTTGTTCTCTGTCATCTTAGAAAAGCAGCCCTGTTGTTTGGGTGGGCAGTATTTCTTCTCCTGGCATATAAAGTGTCTAAATTAGATAGAGAGTACCAGGAATATAACCCTTATGAAGTCCTCAACTTGGAAGCAGTAAGGATGACTTTTTTTTTCTCTCTCTTTATAGTCCTGTTCATGGTTATTGTCATTTTTAAATTGCTTTTCTTCTCAAGATAAACAGGTCTGTTATACTTTTGTTTTAGGGGGCATCTGTTGCTGAGATAAAAAAGCAGTACAGAGTGCTGTCTCTAAAACATCACCCCGATAAAGGCGGAGATGAGGCTACCTTTATGAAGCTTGCTAAAGCTTACTCCGCGTAAGACTGCCTTCACCACCCGTTTTCTACTTTATTACCTTTTAAATTGAATGGCATTTTATTTATAGCAGTTGCAACTCATTGCATCCGAGATGGTGTTGGTATTGCAGTGTGAAATTCTAGGTGCAGCACAAAACAATTCATAAATATGTCATCTTATGTGCCAGATTAAAACATTGTTTTGTTATTTTAATCTTGTTTAAATACCTGTGCTGCAACTTTCTATTACTTATCACCATGGCGCAGCATGCAATCCTCAGCATTTGAAATTCACACTTGATACTTTCTCACAGTTTGACAAATGAGGAATCACGGAAAAACTGGGAGATGTATGGCAACCCTGATGGCCCAAGAGGTGAAGATTTCTTTAGTTTGTTAACCGATTTTCTAAGGATTGATGTTTTGGATAATTATATCATTATTCTGTATTTTTTATATATCCCTTTATTAGTGACGAGTTTTGGCATCGCTCTTCCTGCATGGATTGTTGATCAGAAAAATTCCATGCTGGTAAGTTCAGCTTATGCTTTTTTTTTATTTCCCAATCTTTTGATCACATTTGAAGTTTTAACTAAGAATGCAATATGTGGAAAAAATGTGTATGATTTTTGTATTTGACAGGTGCTGCTGGTCTATGGGTTGGCATTTATGGTCATACTTCCTGTGGTGGTGGTAAGCCAGTCTTGTGGCTTTAAAAATCTCAAACTTTAGATTTAATTGAAAGTGTGTTTGTTGTGTTAGTCTTTAGTAGGGGTCTGTAAAAATGATGTGTTTGAAAATAAGAGCTCACAAGGCCACTTTTATGTGAGCAATGCAATATAAAGACAAAAAAGTAAGAAAATACAACAAATGTAATGTTTTGAAAACAATAACGTTGTGAAAAATGCATACAAACTAAAATAAGTGTTTTTTATTTTACTTTAATGTTTCAAAATATAATTTGTTGCTCTATGGCAAAGATGAATTTATGAAAGCAATTAGTTTAGTTTTTTTGTCACCTGATGCTCATGAAAGTTACTCAGATTTTGGACATTATTTCTGTACAAAATGATTGTACTTATCACACTGTTTTTCAAAAGAAATTAGTAAAAATATTAAGAACATCATTTATTTTAAAATAGAAATGTCATTTTTGAAAAATGTAGTACTTTTTTGTACAGCTAATTTGGAAAATGAAGTATAGAAATCCTTTAATTGTCTCCATGAATTAATATACTGATAAAACAAAGTAACATGCAAATTTGTGTTTAGGGTACGTGGTGGTACCGATCCATACGCTACAGTGGTGATCAGATTTTGATCAACACAACACAGCTTTTCATGCACTTTATGTACAAAACGCCTACAATGAACATGAAACGTAAGTACACACAGTAGGAAAGGACTTCAGGGGTCTGTTCTTCGTAAGTAGATTAGTCAATTAGTTGGATTTGGTTATTAACAATTTGACACAGGATAGTCCAGGATTTGATCCAGGATAGTTTCGTTCTTCAAAACTCATCTAAGTGTTGTTGTCATAGCGGCAGGTCTGGGAGCTCAAACCTGCTCAGGAGCAGGCTTATTTCATATAAACTGGATTAGATCTGATCATTTCAAGCAGGTAATACTGAAAGTATGTACCGAATGCTAATTTTTTTTTCAGTTGTAAGCAATAGATTATATACACTGGGGAAAATAGTAAAATACTTAAATATATATATATATATATATATATATATATATATATATATATATAATAGAAGTAAAAAAATAAAATAAAAATTATATATAACTAAAACTTTTAATTTTAAATGCATTCTACACTTCAAAATAAAAGTACAAAAACTGTCACAGGTTGTTCTCTCCCCAAGGGGTTTAAAGAGAACAATTAATATGGACTTTTTAGATACAAACGTGTAGTATTTTAAGGTACTGACCCAGTTTTAGTACAATTTATGAAAATAGACATGCACAATAGTCGACTGTTTATTTTTTTTTTTTGTAAAGGAAAGGCATAATAATAATGCAGTCACATGTTTTGACAGCTAGTATAATGGTGATTTGATGCTTCGCAAAAGTTGTAGACACTGTTACCGATATTAAAATGCTTTTTTATTATGTCGTCAGCCAATCGTTGCATAGCTGATCATGATAGATGTGTTCTTCACAACACATGCAGTGATCTTAAATCAGTTCATCCAGATGTTTTAATCTGATTCGCGAACTTGTTTGAAGAACCAAATTAGCCAGAGATCAGTTAACAAGATTAAAAAAATTAAGGATCTGTCAAATCATTTTAGATATTTTAAGCAAGGTACGAAGAATGGACCCCAGGTTAACATTAAGGACAATAATTGTAAGAGTCCTCAGACTGAGTCTTTCTTCTGACAGGATTGGTGATGGTGTTGACGGCTGCATTTGAGTTTGATCCTCGTAGTAACAAAGAGGCCATCATAAGGCCGACAGACAACATTGAAGTTCCCCAGGTAAATTGTTCAAACATAATTAACTGCATTTTGTGCCAGAAATGTACTCTTGTATAGTACTCTTGTTTATATATAAATATAATACTGGGTGTGTTGTTGTTTCTGCAGTTGATTCGGGAGCTGGGAAATATTAACGTTAAGAAGAAGGAGCCTCCTTTCTGCTATCCCTACAGCCTGAAGGCTCGAGTCTTATTACTTGCACAACTTGCCAGGATGGATGTTTCTGAGAACATAGAGGAGGGTAAGCAGTTTCAACCTATTTTAATTCTGTTAAGGTAATGAAACAACAACTACATGTCTAATAAAGTTTTGTTGTAAGGCTTGTACAAAAGCAGGCTTTGCATTATCAAGTATATATGTGCACTTGGGAGTTTAATTTATAATTTTTTTATGTCTCCTGCAGATCAAAGGTTTGTGGTAAAGAAGTGCCCTGCTTTGTTACAAGAAATGATCAATGTTGGCTGTCAGCTCACCATGATGGCAACTAGTAGAGGAGGTAACTTCAAAACAGATCCAATGTTGACTTATAGATTTATACTTCTGCGTCGAATGTGTGAGGATGGTCCGGCGGTATACTTTGCCTTAGCCTTGATGTGCATCTCTCAAAAAATGTAGCTACACATCGCAGTGACATGATTGGTCAAGTTAATAGCAGTGATGAGTGTGGAGAGGGGCTGAGAGCTTTGGGAGAGAAGCAAGCCCGGTGGCGCAAGTATTTAACAAGTGTTGAGTCCCTTGGAGGAGCTCCAGACAGATACTTTTTTGTGTAAACTCTCTTGCTTCTTTCTTCTTTGAATGCTAAATATATAGTAAGTTAGCTTTTTACACATTTCTGGTGTAAACTCAACACCTGCAAAGATCTCAAGACAAAGGAACATAAGATTTACATTTAGTGATTTAGCATTTGTTCAAAGCATCTTACAATTTAGGAGGCATTCAGCGATTCGACAAGAAGAGGCAATACACACAATAAGTGCTAATTATACAAAGGAACTGTTATTGTTTTTTTAGAGAAATAGAGTGATTGTAAGTGTCTGGTGCAAATGTGCCAGTTAAAGTATCAGAGATGAATGTGTGTTTTCTACAGGTGGTTTGTTAAGCTCACTCACCAGAATTGCATAATGTTTTAAGGTTGTTGTGGTTGGGGTAAAAACCACATAAAACCTCACTGCCAGCTAGTGTTTTGTAAATTTTACTGCAGAGCAAGAAAAACAGAAAGCAAAAGTGTAAATGTGAGGTAGGTTATGGGAACTCTCGATGCAGAAGTATAATTTATCCTAAATGCTGGGTTTACACCAAATGTGAAGAGAACACAAATACTTTCAGAGTATTCCAGAATACTTTCAAAATGTTTTTTGCTCTTGTAGATTTTTCTGCTGAACACTTTAAACTTGTGCTGGTGATATTGAAGCACATTCTGCACATTTGTGGGAAATATTTTATCATATATTACCATGTTTGCATTGACTTTGTATGCAATTTACTTGCGTGAATACTTAAATTCGCATTTGGTGTGAACTCAGAATATCAGTTTTTCATTAATATATTTTTATATAACACAGTTCTAAAATTTGAGGTCATTGTGATATATTTATTTAAAGAAATTATATTTTTATTTTGAAAGGATGCATTAACTTTCTAACCAGAGCCATTAGTTTCCTTAAATTCTGAATGATTACAAATCTTTTGGTGAGCTAATCTGCATATTAAAATAAGTTATAATGGAACATGTGACAATGAAGACTGTAGTAATGGCTGTTAAATTTAGCAAAAATAAATTACAATATTAATAAATTTAAAACCGATTAGTTGATCATATTTTTGTTTAAATATTTGCAACCTTGGTTACTTTTTGTTAACTTTAAAATTGTACTGACCCCAAACTTTTGAACTGTGATGTATGTAATACGACATAAGATTTTTAAAGTTCTTCTTTTGCTGGTGTTTGACTTTAATAGGCCTTCGAGCTCCCAGGCTGACATCCATAGAAAACTGCATGAAGCTTTCTCAAATGGTGGTTCAAGGCCTGCAGGAGGCCAAATCTCCTCTGCTGCAACTGCCCCATTTCGAAGAGGAGCACCTTCGTTACTGTATCTCTAAAAAGGTGCATCTTTCTTAAAGGCGTTACAGCCCATAGAAGATTTCTCCACTAGTTCCCCAATAAAAAGGCCATCATTTAAACTAAATACGGTGTAAAAATGGTTTGCAAATGTCTAATTATGGATCTTCTCTCTTTTTCTAATTTTCAGTACAAGGTGCGGACATTGCAGGATCTGGTCAGCCTGAAAGACTCTGACAGGAGGAACATGCTAAGATTTCTGGGAGAGGAGAAGTATGATGAGGTCATTGGAGTCCTCGGCAGCTTCCCTTATATCAACATGGAAACCAAACTTCAAGGTTGGTTTAAGCAGTGCTTGCACACTCACCAATCAACAAATACAAATATCTGTGATTTAAAAGCCTTGAACTCTGTGTATGTTTCATTACATCATAGTGCTGGATGATGAAGATAGCAATAACATCACTGCAGGATCTATTGTCACAGTCACGGTCATCTTAACAAGGAAGAGAATGTCTGTAAGTGCTTCACATCTCACAGACCACAGTTTTTCCATCCATATGTGTAGCTGAGGTGCTCTTATTTCTATATCCAGTGTAAGCGGCTACTTTTTTTGTTGTATATATTTTGTGAGCTGATTATGGCACACCTTTAGTTGCAGCAAGTATCCACAAGAGGTCAGTGCTGATCTTTTTTTGGGTTGAGAATTAACATCAGATTATCATTTATGTTTAGGAGATGTTTGAGAAAGAGGAGAATGCACCGCTGCCTGCAGAAGAAGTGAACACAGAGGAGGTAGTAATGTTTTAACCAATATTTATGTTTTGTCACTTGTTCAAAATTGCATTTGAAGGTTTCTATTAATGATCGTCTTGCAGCAAGGTGATGCCAAAAACAAAACAAAGGTTTGGCAAAATAAGAATAAAGGAGCTAAAAAAGCGGCCAAGTCCAAAAAGAAGAAACTGACTAAGAAGAAACCAGTCACTCAACAGCAAGCGAAGGGAGACAAGGCCAAACAGGCCAATGGCAACGTGACAGGAAATGTAAGTAACTAGAATTCTGTATATGATATATTATTTTACACCATTTTTTTTTATATAAAAATATAATATTCTTAATATTATTTGGGATACAGTAGTCATTTAATGGTGTGCGGGAGGAGTCTGTTAGGTTGTAATAACTCTCCCAAAACGCTTTTCCCGATCTATCTAGATATAATGCCTACTTTACTACATCCAATCAGCTCGCAGTAGAAAAAACTAGCCACGCCCCTGGTTTTGTCATTTAATATTCAGTTTTTCTAGGAACTGTCACAATATGAAAAAAATATGGTCGCAGCTTCTGGTTCATGGCGACTTTAAGCTGGGTAATACAGGAATGAATCACATTTAAAATGTCTAATATATAGTATTATATAATTAAATAACATTATTACAGTATGTCACAATCAGCATTTTTTAAATAAATAAGATTTTGAGCATAAGTGACCTCCAATGTGAAATTAATGCATTACAATATTGAGTTACTCCCCAAAAAAGTAACTAGTTGCGTTACTTGGTTACTTTTTATAGTAAGTAATGCGTTACGTTACTTTTGAGTTACTTTTGCGTTACTTTTTACTACCTGGCTGAGGCTTGATCTCTTTCAGAACTTTTTTTATTTCTTTATTTTTATAGAGGAGTTCTGAAATTTACAATGCACTGTATACACACCTTCACTTATAAAAAAAAAAGTTATTATTATTACTTATTATTTTAAAATAGTGCGTTACTTGTTACTTAAAGTAATATTATTACGTAACTTTTGTTACTTGTAATGTGTTACCCCCAACACTGCTGATTTCATTTAAAAATGTGAAAATAGCTAAACAAATGTTAAATAACATAAACTTAAATATAAAAATGAATAAATGTATATTTTTATGTAATTCATCTTTTTTTGGTATGTTGTGCATGTTCTGCCATATTATATTCTTTTTTTAGGAAGTTGTATCAAAAGAAGAAGAGGAAGATCTGTCGGATAAAGGCAGTGAGTCAGACGAAGCAGAGGGAAATAAGGACTCGCCCAGTGAGAGAGATGATGAGAGCGACAAGCAGAGTGACACTGAGGGGGACGAGATTGCCAGAGATGACGAGGAGGTGTGTGTGTGTTTTGTCTCTTGGAATAATGTCTGCTGATGTGCAGCTTTCCATAACTAGAGCATCTTTTCTGTAGGAATGGGAGGCTCTACAGCAGAGCATTCAGCGGCGTGAACGAGCACTGTTGGAGACCAAGTCTAAGGTCACTCATCCAGTCTACAGCCTGTTCTTCCCTGAGGAGAAGCAGGAGTGGTGGTGGCTCTACATCGCAGACCGGAAGGAACAGACGCTGGTGTCCATGCCCAACCACGTGTGCACACTCAAAGACACAGAGGAGGTGAGCGCTTTACAGCGAAACGTTGAAAGGGTGACCTTGTGGTAAACCATGCAGTGTTGTTTGAGGTATTTTTATTTTATTAAATAGTAGTTTGAATTCGATTTAAAGGGATTATTCACCCAAACATTTTTATTGACCTGTAAGAGTTTCTTCTGTCACACGTAAAATGTTTTGAAGAATGTTGGTTACTAAGAGGTTGATGTATTCGATTACTTTTGTGTTAGGAAAAAACAAAACTATGGAAGATAGGTTTGGTTACTAGTATTGTGGTTATCCATGCTTTTATAAATCTGTCCATTATTCGATCTGTCATTCCGTGTATCGTGTATCTTTCTGTCTATCTATTGTTCTCTCTATCGTAATCACCCAGCCCTAGTACAAAGATAGATATACAGACAGAAAAATAGAACGATGTAGAATGACAGATAAAATGAGAGAGAGAAAAGTAGAAAGACATGAAATCAAAAAAGTGATTAATCAAAGCTACTATTATCATATGCATCTTGATGATGGTAAATCTCCTCTGAAGGCTAGAGGGCGCTCATGCCAAACCAAATTTGCCACAAAGAAGAAAATTCCTATAGCTGTTGCTAAATAAACAGAAGATTTAAGTGCTTTCACTATTATGAAGAAATTATGAAGTGAGTTTGGAGTAAAAATGTTATTAGGTGTGGTATTTTCACATGCTTTTCAATGTAGCAGCATTTTGTACACAGCTGCGTAGTAAATTCTGCTCTGTCTAAAAGCATGTGCTGGAGATTTAGTGATGTGTCGTTCTTGAACAATTCGTTTATTTTAAACAAATCTTTTGTATGACTCGAGGACAATGAGTCCTCTCAGGGAGTGATTCGTTCATTCGCACATGCGTATATTTGTGCAGGTGGAGGAGAAGATCAGTTCCTTTTCGAGTCTTCTATCGGGTTTGAGTTGTTCGTTCATCGCGTGAAAGACGGAAGCCAATCATATGCATTTAGAGCCAAAAAAAAGATTTGATTCGTTCATCTCTCGATTCCTCTGTTTGAGTCGTTCTTTCATCACGTGATAGACAGAAGCCAATCATATGAATTTAGAGCTGAAAAAAGATTTGATTATTTCATCTCTCGAGTCCTCGGGTTTGAGTCATCTCTGTCACATGATGTCATGCTGTCACGTGATGAATGGACGACTCAAAAACCAAACCTCAAATTTGAAGACCTGTCAGAAGAGGTGAGTTGACAATCATAGACAAAAGAGCAGGTATATAATATTATATGATTATATATAGAAATGATTTTTTTTTCTTTCTTATGGTATTCTAGTTATGACTTGTTTGTAGTGTGATCAATGTTTAGTGTATTTGTAGATGAGTTTGAAAGCAGCTTGTAACATTTGAATAATATTTTGACAAATTGAATGAATTGACTTGAATGAAAAAGATTTGTTAACCTCGCTGTCGCAAATGACTGATCATGGGAAGTTGTTAAAAGAATGGGAACCCAAACATCTATTCATTGGTTCCCATTTGTGGCAGTGGGATGTGGATGGAGTGTATGTAAGATGTTCAGTCAATTAGGTGTTTTTTCTTTATCTAACAATGTGAAAATCAAGACAATTAGAACGGGGATTTCTAATAGCAAAATCAACTGTAGGAAATGAATTGGAGAATAGTGTGCTGTCATTATATGTAGGGAAGCGGAAGGCTGTGTGTGTGTGTGGCTGAATGGAGCACCAGTGCAGCAATTTTTTCCCCCCGTCGCCTGTTGCCAGGCAACCTTCATACTGCAGTGTGTGTCTGGTTTTTGGGCCGCCAGACGCCTGTCATGATTCAGTCTGACAGCGAGAGCTTCCTCTCTGTGAGTAGCAGGAGAATGAACGGATGTAAACACAGGGGTCATAAATCAGCCCAGATCTCCCAATTACTCAAGTCTATTATATTTTGCTGAGCTGTGGAAAGCAACCAGTGACTATATAACTTCCTGTTTTCCTCAGGTTGAACTGAAATTCCCTGCTCCATCCAAAACTGGAAACTATCAATATTCAGTGATTCTCAGATCAGACTCGTTCATGGGATTAGATCAGATCAAGCCACTTAAGGTCAGTGCTTTTCTGCTCTTGCATCCATCTATCCATCTATCCATCTATCCATCGATCCATCTATCCATCTATCTATCTATCTATCTATCTATCTATCTATCTATCTATCTATCCATCTATCCATCTATCCATCTATCCATCTATCCATCTATCCATCTATCCATCTATCCATCTATCCATCTATCCATCTATCTATCTATCTATCTATCTATCATTTATTTCCATGATTCAGTATCACAGTAAGACATTTTGTATGATAACAAATGCTGGAAAGTGCAGTTTTGCTTACTATTTTTCTGAAAACTGATTAATAGAAAGTAAAACCGAGTGTGATTATTGCATTTATACAGTTCAACACTAAGTTTGTAAATAAAAACAACCACAAAGTGTCTTACAAACCCTTTTGTGTGAGAAACTCTTCTCTTCCATCATGGATTTACATCTACAGTTGACTATAACAGTGGAGTAAAAGTCTTTACTAATTCAAAAATGTCACTTTAGAACAAGTATTGTGTTGTGTGGAGCATTGTGAAGTCTTAGTGATGAAAAAACAAAGGCTGTTTCTAACAGATCAGGATTATAATGCAGAACGGCATGAAACAAAAAGAAATCAATAAATCAGCAGTTCTGCTTGTACTACTCTGACTGCCCCATCCGGGAACGTTAAACCCCGTAAAAGCCCAAGCAAAGCAAACTCTAAACTCCGACATAGTATATCTGCATAAAGTACAATATACAAAAGGGAAAGATCAACTTGGTGTGCAATTGACCTTAATTTCTGTATTGGTTTTGTGGTAATGTGAAATGTCTGCTGAGGAATGCGATGTCTCCTTTGAGAAATTCACACATTTGCTCGAAGCCTTTTGGCCTGATTATAATACAATAGTCTGGTGGCAGAACTATGTAATGTGAATTGCCAATCACAACATGCATCGTTATGCAATACGAAGTACTTTTATTAAATACTACTGCAATTTATATCAGATGTCATTTATTGAACAATATTATTTAATAAAACAACAATATGAAGACGCTAAGTAAATCAGTGAAAAGAACAACGGCCAAGTTTGCATTATGCATATATAGTTGAGGTCAGAATTATTAGCTCCCCTTTTATTTTTTTCCCCAATTTCTGTTTAACTGAGAGATTTTTTTCAACACATTTCTAATCATAATAGTTTTAATAACTATAAAAAAAAAATCAAAGGGGGGCTAATAATTCTGACTTCAACTGTATATGTATATTTGTAAAACTTAACATTGCAGTCAAATCTATTTGCTCAGATAATTGTGACCAAATATTGCCTTTATATACTGTTGAAGTCAGAATTATTTGCCCCCCTGAATTATTAGCCCCCCTGTCTCCCCCCCCCCCCCCCCCAATTTCATTTTATGGAGAGAAGATTTTTTTCAACACATTTCTAATCATAATAATTTGAAAAACTCATTTCTAATAGCTGATTTTTTTTATCTTTGCCATGATGACAGTAAATTATATTTGACTAGATATTTTAAGACACTTCTATACAGCTTAAAGTGACATTTAAAGGCTTTACTAGGTTAATTAGGTTAACTAGGCAGGTTAGGGTAATTAGGCAATTTATTGTATAACGATGGTTTGTTCTGTAGACAACCGAGAAAAATATAGCTTAAAGGGCCTAATAATTTTGACCCTAAAATGTTTTTAAAAAAAATTAAAACTGGTTTTATTCTAGCCGAAATAAAACAAATAAAACGTTCTCCAGAAGAAAAAATATTATCAGACACACTGTGAAAATGTCCTTGCTCTGTTAAACACATTATTGGGAAATATTTAAAAAAGAAAAGAAATCAAAGGAGGGCTAATAATTCTGACTTCAACTGTATGTGTGTAAAACTAATTATATTTCACATTACCACTATACAGACATACGTCAGAATCCAGAATTGGTGACCATCGGTGTTGTATTTAATTAGCAATTTATTAATAATCATAATTACTCAAATGTACGTTTTTAAGAATTGTCTGTGTGTGTGCGTGTGTGTGCGCTTACTTACGTACTGGTTTTGGTGGTTTATAAGGACACGTGTGTACAAAGACATGAGTATGACCTAGATCAGGGGTCACCAATCTCGTTCCTGGAGGTCCGGTGGCCTGCAGGGTTTAGCTCTAATTTGCCTCAACACACCTGCCTGGGTGTTTCAGGTATACCTAGTAAGACCTTGATTGGCTTGTTCAGGTGTGTTTGATTAGGGTTGGAGCTAAAATCAGCAGGACACCGGAACTCCAGGAACAAGTTTGTTGATCCCTGACCTAGATATTACAAAGTTGAGGTGGTTTATGAGGACATGTCATGTGTCCTCGTAATGCAGAAAGCTTACAAACGACATTCAAATTTTGACATTGAAAGTTTCCTATGAGGGTTGGCTTTAGGGGAAGAGGTTGGGTAAGGCCCATATAATAAGAGTTTTTATTACAGTATAAAATACATTATGCCTGTGGACAGTCCTCATAAACCACCATAACCAATGTGTGTATGTGAAATAATAAGTTTTTACTATCTATATAATATTCAATAAACTGTTTAATTCAAAATTATTAGCCCTCCTGAATTATTAGCCCCCCCCCCCTGTATATTTTCCCCCAAAATTTCTGTTCAACGGAGAGATTTTTACAGCACATTTCTAAACATAATAGTTTTAATAACTCATTTGTAATAACTGAATTTTATCTTTACCATGATGACAGTACATCTTTTTTACTAGATATTTTTCAAGATACTAGTATTCAGCTTAAAGTGACATTTAAAGGCTTAACTGGGGTAATTAGGCAAGTCATTGTATAACGATGGTTTGTTCTGTGGACAATTGTAAAAAATATTGCTTAAAAGGGCTTATAATATTGACCAAAAAATGGTTTAAAAAAATTAAAAACTGCTATTATTCTAGCTGAAATAAAACCAATCAGACTTTCTCCAGAAGAAAAAATATTATAGGAAATACTGTGAAAAAGTTCTTGCTCTGTTAAACATCATTTAGGAAATATTTAAAAAAGAATTCACAGGAGGGCGAATAATTTTGACTTTAACTGTATTAGATCTTACAGTAACTTTTGTAAACTTATTTTTGTCAGCTGGAGGTTCATGAGGCGAAGGCTATGATGGATAACCACCCGCAGTGGGACATCCCAGAAACTGAGGAAGAGGAGGATGACCAGGAGGACAGTGATGGCATTGAGGAGTCTGAGGAAGACGAAGAAGACAACGACTAAAATTATTTCATGCAAACTTGAGCACAGCTCATACACCCATGTGCCCACTCATGCGCACACACACACACACACACACACACACACACACATCCACATCCACACCCACACACACACAGCCCCAGACTTCTGGGCCACTATACACACCAGAGGCAAACAGGAGACAAGGACGTTGACGCCCAATGATCCTGTTTAAAACACTCATGAATCACAATTTTTTTGCCAGTCAAACACTCGGTTCGCCTTCCCTGCGTTCATCCAGTTGTTATCGGTGGGCTTTCACTGTGGTTATCTGTGGGCTCCAGCTGTGTTTCAGATTCCTCTCCACTTGACGAAAAAGATGCATCGAAATAAATAAAACCAGATTTCCGCTTTAAAAAAAACAAAAAAAAACAAAAAACAAATTCACACCTCATGACTGTCATTTTCAATGTCACTGTTTATGCTTCAAGGGTTTTCTACCTTCTCATTTTGTAGTTTTCTGTAGTTTGTTAGATATCAGATTTACCAGGTGTCTCCACTTTTGAGGCTGTGTGAATCCTGTAATCTGGAGTGAACCACATAGACGTGGATGTGCGTTCTGAGCTTTGGCACCATGGGATGGAGTGACAATGATTTGGGTTAGTTATGAAGTGTGGAAGTTTAATGCATTTATGAATCTCACATTTCTTCCAGCTTTGTCATATTTTTTCAGCTTTATGAAAAATGACTGCAGTCATTCCTACAGATTTAACTCGCAATTAGAACTGCTGTCCCGCTGTTCCACAAATAAGGATTTTTTGGCACTATGTAAAAACATGACCCAAGTTGTTGTTTTTTTAATACATGTTTTAAGTTTTGAAAATAGATAACTGCAGTTGTTACAGAGACCATATTTTCAGTACACAAGTACAGGCTTTTCTTCTATCAGTTGCATCAAAATCAGAAACATCAGAAAGAAATTGGATCTCTTTGCTTCGTCTCAAATGGGGACTTTTTTTTCTTCTTTAATTTAGATGATATCATCTTACATTCCACTCTCATCAAATATAAACGCCTTATTCACTGTATAGAATTTTCAGTAAATGCAAATGGTTTGTGAAATGAAACTATCAATACAAGAGATGGGAATGTTTATTTCTGCAAGTTTTTCGCGTTTTGTTTTTAAGTGTGGATGGCAATAGGGCTCAAAATTAAGGGCGTTTTTTGGGATATGATTACTTTCTTCCAATTTAAATGTTCTTTTGCACCAGTGGAAGGTCTGACAGTGTATTGGAAGTGCTGGTTTAGTGGTTGTGAAAATATTATTCTGGTCTGTTCATTTGTAAATTGGTTGAGGAGAGATTAAGCTGACGGAAATGATTTGAAATGTAAAAATGCGTATAAAATGTAATCTCTCCATTTATTGTTAATTTTATCTTTCTTTTCTTTTTAAATCTTGAGTTTATAAATTAACTTAGATTTTGTTGTTTGCTCCCAATAGCTTATTTGTTACAATTGGAAAATTGCAAACGCCAGTCGAAAATCAAATATTATTTGACTTATTTTCACACATTAGCAGAAACAATTCAATTACTTATGGAGGGAAAGTGTCATATTTTGACTGCATGTAACTCACATTCACAAAGTTTTATAAAATGATGATGGTTTTACAGATAAATAAACATTTTAGTGTTCTAGGTCCGAAAAAAATAAAGATTGTAGCCTCAGAAACTTATGCTGTGTACTGAAGTGCACAGATGATGAGAAATTGTCTCCACATACACACAGAGAAACTCACCGGCCAGAAAAAAGGGTGAATTGCCTAGTAAACAGTATCTGCCACTTTTGTTTACAAGAAAACTGTCATTGTAAATGGAAAATATATATTATTTGTATTTAAATAATTTCAAATAAAATAACTTTTTAAATGATTTTAGTTTTTTTTTTTTTCTGCAACTGCATCATCATTTGAAAAATACTGGGCTTCATAGACTATACAGCACTAGAAATAAACACTATAAAACTATAAAGTAACTTGTTAGAATAAGTTTTATTCCTCTATAGGTACTTATAAGACCATTGGAGATTAAAGAAAATCCAGATTTCCCCCCGATATTTTCCTAAACTAGCCTATTTTAATTAATATTTGTTAATGATTTGATAATAGAAGGAAATTCTATTGAGAAAACTCAGTTTTTTTTCTCTAGTGATAGTTTCATGCAGAGTCAAGAAAACAAATTGGGCTTTAATCGTTTTAATTAAACAAAAGGCAAACTTTCTTAATGGGGAATTTATGAATCCACCGTTTTACTATTATTATTTTTTTATAAATCCTTTTTTTATTTAGAAGGATTTAAAAAAAATCACTTTTATTAATAGATTTTCTTTTATATAAATCCTAACTATAAAGTTCCTGAGAAATTCATAAATACTTCTTTTTTTTCCTCTACTTAAAATATATACTTTTGTCGTTCTAAAACGATTTTAGCCGATTGTGAAACTTCAACAAAAAAACAATAGTGGGGACAATAATTAGACTCGCTCTAGATTAGAAAGGCAACAACTAGTCGCTCCGTTCTAACATATGAATCTGATTTTCGTTGTGTCCAGTCGTATGCATATTAATTAATGGGCCGGATTGTGTGCTTTTTTCTTTACCACAAAACACGTAAGTCATCATGACTGTCATGCTTTTTATAGGCTGTTTTGTAGTGCCAAACAAAATCGGTTTCAGTCCCACTGACCTTGTGTGGTGTCCAGAACAGGTTGCAATGCATATTCAACATCCAAATCCAGCACATGCGAATCTTCCTATTTTCTCTCTTCTGATTTTCAATAACTTTGAGGGAAAAGAGCATAAACAACAGCGACATACATTTTTCAAATCAATAACTCAAAAATTAAAGAATCAGTGCATAAACAGACTTGCCAATTAATACACGAAACAATTATAAAAGAAAGTTTATTTTCATTCTCAAGAAATTTGCGTTGATCCGAATAAATCTGAAACCCCAATAAACTTGACAAAATCCCTGTGAATTGAACTAATAGTTTATTTTTATGCTAATAAACGTTAAATATTTGTCATAATTTGCCATGCTTTATTCACACATGTACAACTTCTATATGGGTTGTAAATGTAATATTTCGGGTAAATTAGAATGAAATTGGCATTGTATTTAATAAAAAGATGTGCTTTTTATAAAATATATCATAGAAGCAAACTGGTAAACAGTGGGTTTGATGCAATGGGATCTTACAACAATTGTTGATGCGACACATTAATTTGATACAGTTATACTGGTTATAATCTTATTAATTATGAGTCTGTGGACAATATAAAACTCAAAACTTAAAAAAAACGTTGCACGCTGCTTTATTAGAGGAAATATCCGCATCGGAAACAGTTTAAAATAGCTCCCAATCCTCCACGGAATTTGACAAACAAGCTTCATGTGGGTTGAAGTGGGTTTGTTCCAAAACCCAAGAACCGAGGAGAGATTTCCAGCTCCAGATACACACACACACACACACACATACACTATTTATGCAATAGATTTTTGGGGATGCAGTCGGATATCCTGTGCGGGTGTTTTACTAACGTCGTGCGCATACCTAGGCGAAATATATAGAAACGTTTCACTATAACGCCCCCGTGCCTTGCCGTTTAATTAGATCCCCGGGGTGCGGATCGGTTTGGCACCGTGTCTGCGTGCAAGAGAAACCGGCTGTTTTTTTCGTGCTCCCGGAGCTGGCCGCGGTCCTCGCGCGACTTCACTTCTGCACCGGCGGCGCAGGAGGAAAATCGAGCCCGCAGTCCAGCTGCAGCGGTTCGGGGAAATTATTCTGCCCGACTCGCATAGGCGACAGTCTACGCTTTGCAGCCGCCGACAAGCTGAGGTAAAGCATTTTGGTATCAGCTGCTTTATTCAGGTGGATCATTCCTGATGTCGGTGTCATTCGAGACATGCGAGTTCACCACCGACGCAAATGTGAAATGGCCATTGCGATGTTGTCTGACTGGTGATTAATCAACATTATAGGCAGCAACAACTTGCCGTGAGAACGTTTAAAAGAAGATATTGATGTAACATTTGCAGGCATCACCCTGAGATCTTTAACAATCAGATGATTTTAATAGCATATTTTGACTTTTGAACTGTAGCATATGCTTGCTTGCGTGTTCGTTTGTTTATTTATTTATAGGCTACAGTTTCCTAATATTAACAACAATAATATTAATAGGCCTATAATTTCATAGAATATTCATGTCACATTTTATCTGAAGATCAGTTTTTAGTTTTATAATCAGGAAAAACAGTTCCAGAAATGAGTCTGATCTTTTTTAAACAATTGATATCAAATTGGGAAAATGCTTTTTTCCCCTCCTGCTTCTCAATTTTCATTCATTCATTCATTCATTCATTCATTCATTCATTCATTCATTCATTCATTCATTCATT
>CAIGQZ010035027.1:14964160-14988043 GCA_903798205.1 Danio tinwini
ATCCATCCATCCATCCATCCATCCATCCATCCATCCATCCATCCATCGCTATAGTTAGAGACAGTTTTTTTTTTTTTTTTACAAATATAAGTTTGGAGATATGAGCAGAGTAAACCCAGAATAGATTTATAAACAAAGATATTCCAATGCTTGAGCCTAAGAATGGACAAAGCAGACCATCCTACTCGAGTGTGCAACACACAATGATGAGTGAGGGATTTTAAGATTTGTTATAAACCTTAGTGCACCATGCAAACCGAGCGAAACTCTGAGATGCATGCATATTGTTAAAATTAAAGTTATTATTATTATTATTACAGTTTTTCTCAGTCACTTTGGTGCATTTCTCACAACACTATTTATATTTGCACAACAGTTAATGCATTTCTCAAAACAATTAGTACAAACTGCAAAACCTAGTGGATAACCTGCAAAAGCATGTCACTTGCTCAAATTGGATAGCTCATTCCTCAAATTCAAGAATTCATGTCAATGAAAGTGTCAGTGTCATCAAGATGATAAGTACTGACACCATTGTTTATGAACAAGATAGTCAAATGGCTTTGTCATGTTTTCATTATGACACTTTACTCTGTAAATCTTTTCCAATGCAAAAAAGTCAGATTTTGGTGACATGTCCTGAAAATGCTCAAGACAGCACTATATACTATTGGCACAGCCATTTGAAAACTACAGTAAAGTTGGACATCACCGCATTTAGTGAGGTATCTGAGTACAAGACACTAAATATGTATGTTTCACATTTTACTGAATATGCTCTTTGCAATTCTGATTTATTGACAGCATTGTGCAAAAGAATAAATACACCCTTATTTACAACAAACATAAACTCCTTTAGGGTAGAGCTGTGCACAACTGTTAACAATATTGCGGTACATATTGGAACTGAACCTACAACATACATAGTAGATATGTAAATCATTCATCAAATTGTTCTATTTAGAAGACATTTTCAGGAATTAAAAAAAAAATAACATGAGCTTGACAAATTTTGACAACTAGTTCAACATTTTTGTCTGTAATTACTCAAGTAATGAAATGAGGACTATTAGTTTATATAGAATGACTGTTCAGCATTCACAAGTTTCAACTCAACTCAATTTATTTGTAGAGCACTTTCAACAAACCACAATGGGTACCAAAGTGCTGTACATAAAAACAGATAAAACACATGCAAACATACAAGGAGCCAAAGTACATAAAATCACAACACATGATTAAAAGCTAAAGAAAATAAGTGTGTTTTCAGTGACCTCTGAAAAGACTCAAAAGTTGGAGCTGTTCTTAGGGAGAGTGGAAGATCGTTCCAGAGTCTTGGAGCTGCTACTGAAAAAGCTCTATCACCTCGACATTTCAAGCGTGATCATGGAACTTGCAAATAGAGTCGATTCTTAGAGCGGAGAGATCTCACAGGTTGGTGTATATTAATTAACTCAGAAATATACTCAGGGGCCAGGACATGGAGGGATTTAAAAACATACAGCAGTGCTTTGTACTGAATTCTAAACTGGATTGGTAGCCAGTGTAGTGAAATCAGTACAGGTGTAATGTGCTCTTGTTTTTTTGTTTAGTTAATTTTGACTGACATGACATAAGCAAATAATAATGTTGTAAAACAGCAGAGAGTGGTATGAAAGCAATTGATGCATGTCCAAAAGCATTTACAATTTGTTGGAAGGAATGAGAAACTGCTACTATGATGTGCACAAATGACAAATTTTTTTGATAAATGCATTAACTGTTATTGTAAATAGTGTTGTGAGAAATGCACTAAAGCCACTGAGAAAAACTATTATTTATTAATACTACTCTTGCTACTACTATCAAATGATACAGATATGAGAAAATACAGTATTTTTAATATAAATATATATAAAAAAGGACTACTTGAATATTGTCAATTTCTCTGAATTTGACATTTTTATTGACATTTTTATTGACATTGACATTTTTATGACATTCTTTTCATTATTTTTATTCTGTAAACTAATGTGATGTATTCCAAACTTGATTTTTTTTTTTTTGCAAAAAAGAACAATTTGTCAAAATAACAAAAAGATGCCATGTTTTTAGACATTTCTATAACCTTGTAGTCAACAGAATGCCAATAATTTACCTTAAACAAGTTTAGAAATAATATGTGCTTGAGTACGAGATTCTATCACAGCAAATAATAATAAAAAATAATTTTCTGGCACAAAAAATAGCTCTTAATTACAAACCTAGGAAGAAACAAGCATTTCATGAGCTTGAGATATGGAATCACATTTACACAGAGGAGAAGAAAATATTTTATTTATATTTAAATACTGCTTTGCTGTTTACCATTCACAGACACTAGTCTATATATTGACAGCGATACTTTTAATTCATTCAAGATTGACTCAAATTCCTCGTTGTTTGGTTTCTACTATAAATTCCATTTTATGAATGGATTTTTTGGATTCAATCTGCATTTTCTGTATCACACAATTCATAGGGCCCAATTAGGAATGGTATATTATTAGCGCTCAACCCCCTGGTGAAATGGCTTCCATCGCCCATCGGTCACTGTTTACAACCCTTTGTTAGTCTTCTCCGCAGTGTTTCCCTGGAGTTATCTCACTTACAGCACATTCAAAGACCAGCAACCAAATCGATTTGGCTGTTAAATTAAAATGAGTAATGGAGGGGCCGAAAAAAGAAAAATCTAAGAAATTGTAGGACTGTTTGTCTGTGCAGTCGATACACTTTAAGCAACCAGCTATTTTAAACATGCAATGTGCGGTAATACTCTTTTAAATGCTGCAATACTTGGCTGAATATCTCACACAGAATTAACAGGGATTTGACTTTTTCCATTAAGACACACGCTCTAATGTTTCCCCTTGCAGGAAAACGTCTAATCAAAACCGTCTAAGTAAAAGGGTTCACGATTCATTCAATTAAATCCCAATATGCTTATGCAGGATTGTTTCACGAATGCATCAATAAAGCTGCAAATGGCACCAACCAGTAAACCGGGTTAGTATATGGCACTTTTTTAACCACATATGAATGGAAAAACCTTATGTGCAATGAATGTTTTAAATGCTTCATTTTTCTCTTAATACTGTGAAGAAATGGCTCAAAGAAGGCTGGATTTGTTTGCCTAAAAGTCATCTATTCTCTTCCTAGTCCTTTTTCTATTCCAAACAAAAGCTCTATTGTTTAACGCAGCTGGATAATTTGAATCTTTCATTTTTCATTATTATTATGATTAATTTTCTGCTGGTCAGTGGACGTCATTCAGCATTCCAATTCAACTTTTTGATTTTCATGCTGCACATTTTGTTTTGACGCTGAGAGGAATGGAAATGGTTATTTGTGGTTATGATGAACTGGAATTTGAGAGACTTTCATATACAGAGCAGAGCTTGTCAGAGTTTGAAAGACTCTATTAGCAAATATTTGACTTTTCGACTAAATGTTTTGGAGAATAAGTACACAGTATGCACTGCTACATTGTCACCACATTTCTTAGTTTGTGTAATAAACTAACAAACTGGAAATTTATGCGTCGGTTACACTTTAGATTAGGTCACAATTCATGCTGTTAACTACTTGCTTGTTATCAGCATTATATTAAGATATTAACTATTCATTAGCAGTTATAAAGTCTGATCTTACTCTGCATGCCTAATACTACCCAAAACCTAAACCCAACTTCTGCTTTCCTAACTGCTAATGAACAGCTGATTAGTAGTTTAAGCTAGTAATGAATTGTGAAGTGTTACTGATATATATTGTACTATTAATAAGGTATGTTTTTTGAAGAATGTAACCAAACCATTTAAGTTCCTGTTGGCTTCCATTGCATTTTTGTCAATACAATACACTGTTAAAAAAATCCATGAATTAGCAGTTTCCTGTTTTCATTCATGTTTTTTTTTTCATTTATTTGTACTTTTTAATAGAATTTTTACTATTGCAATTAGATTTTTATTGGTTATTTTTATAGTAAATTTGTAGTAATATATGTTGTCTGTATTGGTGTTATAAATTACAGTACAGAAACCTGGTAATAAACTGTCACTTTTTCCGTTATTTTACTGTTATTGACTTAATTCTCTATATGTTATTATTATTATTATTATTATTATTATTATTATTATTATTTTTTTTTTACAATATATCGTTTCAAAAAGGTCACTAAAGTGGAGTTGAAATTTTATCACCCATCAAAAGATGACAGAGCAAAAATAAAGCTCCATTCATTTCAGTTCAAGTTTACTTTTTACAATAATTATTCCAAAGTAGCTTCTCAAAAGGTGCACATCATTACATTACATTAATAATCAGAAAATGTTTGGGAGTTGTGTCTAAAGGGTGGGCCAATGCTATTTCATGCCAATTTGTAACTATTTGATTTAGTGGCTAATTTATATAAAATCGCATGATCTCATTCTTCAAAATATCTTCTTTTGTGTACAGCAGAAAACAGAAAATCGGTCAAAATTCAGCTTTGAAATGGCATGAGGGTGCAAATTAGAGTTTTTTTTTTCTTTTTGGCTGGACTATACCTTTAATCATCACTAACACAAAATTACAATTCTTTTAAAAATCCTTACATACCCCATTTGTCGGTTCTCAGGTCATGTTATACTAACGTTGTTCTCCACCTTATTTATGGTTATTCTTTAGAATTGGAGAGCTATAATTAAGTACAAAAAGCTATGAAGGAGCTTTGGAGGATGCATTTCTCATTCATTGGTTTTACGCTTTTAGTGTCCTCTAAATTCAATCCTTGTGTAACTTTCTGTTGCGGTTGTCAAAGTTTCTGGAAGATAAAGCACAGAACATAAAACGTGACGCAGAGAGATTATGACTGACTCAGTATTGTAAGTGACTTCATTACAAAGCTTTGCAGTGGAGAAGCTCTATTTACATTGCATGTGTGTAGTGTTTATGTGTTTAACGTCCTGACCACTTTGGGTCATCTTTACTTTGAAGAAGCATTGCATCACCTCTCGGCTGAATATCAATCTGAATACCCACCCAGTGCTTGGGTCAGGAATGCCTGCCAAGAAATATTCCTTTGCCAAACAAAGCACTTGGTCTGATCTTTTATTCTGCTGACAAAGATGCCTTAGAAGCTCTAATGCACGACTCCTTCAATACCCTGATCTAGGGTCAATGAAAACATCCATTCAAAATGTACTTGTGCTTGCTTTATGTGTGAAACTGGACTCTGGTGACTGTAAAACAAGCTGGAATTTAGTTTTTTTAAGTCCAAGCGTGGCTTGGGTTAAAATCTGTTCCTCTACATTTACTGTATGTTTAATTAATGTTAGACATATTATAATTTTAACCAGAAACACAGAAATTATTCAGCCATAGATTAAATAGCTATTGAATTTCAACCAGCGACACGGTGGCTCAGTGGTTAGCATTGTCGCTTCAAAGCAAAAAGGTTGCTGGTTTGACTCCTGGCTGGGCCATTGGGCATTTCTGTGTGGAGTTTTCATGTTCGTGTGGGTATCCTCAGGGTGCTCCAGTTTCCCCCAGAGTCCAAAGACATGCAGCATAGACGAACTGAATATACTAAATTGGCCGTAGTGTATGTGTGTGAATGAGTGTGTATGGGTGTTTCCCAGTACTTGGTTGCAGCTGGAAGGGCATCCGCTGTGTAAAACATATGCTGGATAAGTTGGTGGTTCATTCTGCTGAGGCAACCCCAGATAAATAAAGGAACTACGCCGAAGGAAAATAAATGAATTTCAACCTTTTTCTGCTACTTCTTGTTAACACACAGTCAGGTCAGTATCCAAGGAATCTAGATTTTTTTTTTCTCATCTAGCTCTTTAAGCTTGATGTTGGCCAGAAGTTAATGCCAGTAATATTTTAGTATCATTTGATACTGTTATAGTTTTTATATATTCTATTATGGATTTACAGTGTTGTTTATTTTAATTAGATTTCCATCCCACCCTCCCACACACCCACCCACTATTTTTAATTACAGTGTCAGAGCTTTTTCTGCTTAGTTTGTAGCTTACACGAACTGACCATCTCATTGATCTTAGTTTGTTATTGTACTTCTGAAAAATTAACAACTTTCGGTAATGGGGAAATTTCAATGGGGAATGTGGAAAAGCACCCTTAAACTAGAAAACACTATAGCTAAAAATAATCATTTCTTCTTTGTTTTATATAATTTTTGTTACTGTTGTTATGGTTTTAGTTAGTTAAAGGTGCAGTAGGTGATCTGCCTAAATGCTAACCGGTTAGCATAATATCTTTCAAATACAGTCCCTTCTCTGCTGTCCAAAGCCACGCCTCCTGAATTCCCGAACGCGCACAATAAAGATGACAGAGACCCACTAGATCATGTCATTTGCCAATTAGAAAACTTTGTAGTACTTTATAATGCTACAATTCTGAATGAAAAAACTTTATTATATCTAGTGCATTTTCAGTTGTGTAGTTAGCAAGCAAAATTTGTCATAATGTGCAATATTTCATGCATGCAAGGATCGCTAGTCTCACTTGTCCTAAAGCGACTACTGTATGTTTAGTGGTTAGCCGGCGGCGTGCAGGAATTACACTTATTACCAAGCCATACTTACGTGCTATTTCAGACCGAATATTTAAAGTAGCATGGTAAACAATATAGGGAGCGCGTCACAGGTTGTCACTGTTGAAAAATGAATCAATGTGAATATAAATCCAACTTCACCTCAGTAAAGCAGGCTAGTGGGAATAGCGCTATTTACTTATGTTTTGTTGTTAAACTAAATAAAAATCTACACTATCGATGCTGTAAAAGGTCCCTTATGAAACTAGAAAATAGTCAAATAGTCACATCAATCTTTCGCCAGAAGATTTCAGTGAACAACATTTCTGTGCAGATAACCCATTCGTAACAACAAAATCTACATAAGCTTTGGGTGACTAAAATAGTTTTAAAACATAATATTACCTGTCTAAAAGAAATACTTCAGCCATGGTGTCATCCAGTGTGCAAAAGTAACTCCAATATTCATTCAGAATATTAAAAAGTTTTGATCCAGCATTTGTTTTTATTGCTGTCACTCGTGTCCATGTGACTGCGACGCATGTGTGGTGGATCTGAGTGAACAGCGGTGCGCAGTTGTACAAATCTACATTTGTTGACAGACAATTTGTGCTACTTATCAAAATTATGTGAATTGTCAGCTCGACAATATTGAATTGGATAAACATTTTTTAGTCTTGTGCCTTACCCAGAATATAAAAATATATCTAAATACATTTAAATCACTTACTTTAATCCGTACAATTGCAATGTGAAGAGACTTTCAACCAGCACAACAAAAAATGTTTCTGACAATCATCTACTGCACCTTTAATTTACTGATTTCAGAAATTGCTATTCATAATACCACATTTTTTCTTCCAATGATTAATTAGTTAGTTTTTAAATAATGTATTGTAATGTAATGTATTTTCTTTGTGCTTAAAATTGCTCTACAAAAATACTGGTTCCGGGTTTTAATTAAATTTAATTTTGTAATTTATTTTATTTTCATTAATTTATAAAAAAAAAAAATTGGCTTAGTTCCTTTATTAATCAGAGGTTGCCACAGTGGAATAAACCGGCAACTTATCCAGGATACGTTTTGCACTGAATGCACTTCCAGCTGCAACCCAGTACTGGAAAATTATTATTATTATTATTATTATTATGATTATTATTATTATTATTTTTATTTATTATTTTTTTTTTTATTTTATTCAAATGTTTGTCAATTTAGCCTGTAAATTCACAGCTGATATCAATGAAATACCAATACTAATGCAAACATATTGATAATTTGGTTTCAGCTTAATGTTAGACCACTCGTTACTGTAATGTAAAGTGTGTGTGTCATCTGCGTTCTGCTCTGATGCTCTGCATGTGTGTGTGTCCAGTGTAATGATCTGCTAGATGCGCCAGTGGCTGTGGGAATGAGACTGCGGGGCAGGGTTTTGGAGGATTCCACTGTCTCCTGGATACCGAGCGTCCTGGGTGTGCAGAGTGTCAGGCTCCGCCTTCGCCTCGACCGCCGTGACGACAGGGGGAGGAGCTTGTGGCAACTAGTTGACCTGAGAGAGGAAGTGCAGAGTGGGCGGCGGCCTCGAGACAGGACTCCTCCCACTTGTTCACAAAGTAAGATATTATATGTGATTAACAGACAAACAATTTGTTTCGATCCCGTAAGTGTTGTTTGACAATATAAGACGATTGTGTGGATGGCCAGCTGGGCTTGTTACAATCCAATTGGTGTTGTTTTCTCATTTCCTGTCATGACTGAAAAAGGTCAGTTCTTCAGTGTATAAAATGCTATATGTGCATACAGAGACCTGTTTGTTTTAAACTCAGGGTTTTACTATAATTAAGAGGGATTTGGATGGTTCGCCAGCTGGTGAAAGATTTGAGAGAAGAGTAATTGGACACAAGAGGGAAAAATGCAGCATTAGAGAGGATAAGATGGAGAGGAAGAAGGAGAAGTTCCTCCGGTTATTACATTGAAACCTCAGGATTCTGCACTGCTTGGTTCCAAAAAGATTAATGAAGATTAATGTATGTCATTCTTAATTATTGCAGTCCCTATTCTCATGCTGTGCGAAGAAAGATTGATGTTTTTTTTCGTTTTATCTTTCTTGGAGGGAAATAGTAGGCACTGCAGTGGTCTTACACGTATATTAATTTTTGGTACTATTTGGTGCTGTTTTTCATATTTCAACAACATGGTTCAAGATTTCCTTGTCTGTTGCTATGGCAACTTGCCATGTATGAAGTAAATAACTTCTTGCTGTTGTTTGTGAGGGGTAACACTTCAATTTATTTATTTATTTTTCTTCTTCACAAATCCCCTCCTCGATGCTAGGCGTTGGCTGGAGGACTTGGCAGACAATGATTGCTTTTATCCTTTTGTTATTTTGGCTTGAGTTAATGCATGCGTGTGTGTGTGTGTGTGTGTGTGTGTGTGTTTACAGATTTTAACACCCACTTTCCCCTCTCCTCCCTATGGAGGACAAAACATGCAAAAACAATAAATAAATAAATAAATATGCAAATAAATAAATTTATAATACTTAATAAATCCACAATTTTTTGGATAAATAAAACATTAATAAATAATTACTCAAATAAATAAATAAGTAAATAAATAAATCTACAATTCCTGCATAAATAAAACAATAAATAAGTCAATAACGCAAATAAATAACTAAATTTCTATATAAATAAAAAGATTCATGCATAAATAAATATATAAATAGTGCAGGCAGAATAATAAAGAAATAAATTACACAGATGTTGGGGGAATAAGAATAAAATGCTAAACTAAAAGTAGATTTTTTCCCCCCTTTCACACCGTACTATTAATTATTTATATATTTATTTATGCAAGAATTTGTAGATTTATATATACATTTATTTAATTACTTACAAATTTATTGTTTTATTTATGTAGAAATCTGTGTATATATTTATTCATTTATTTGCATATGTATTGTTTTATTTATGCAGAAATGTGTGTATATATTTATTCATTTATTTGTTTATTTGCGTATTTATTTGTTTACTTATTTATCATTGTATTTATGCAGTAATTTGTAGATTTATATATACCTTTATTTATTTCCACATTTATTTTAAATATTGTTTTATTTTTTGCAGGAATTTGTGTATTCACTTATTTATATATTTATTTATTTGAATATTTATGTATTGTTTTATTTTTGCAGAAATTTATGTATTTAGTTATTCATTTATTTGCATATTTATTGTTTTATTTTTGCAGAAAGTTGTGTATATATTTATTCATTTATTTAAATATTTGCATATTTGTTTTTTTATTCATGCAGAAATTTGTGTATATATGTATTTAGTTATTTGCATTCTTATTTATTGTTTTGTTTTTACAGGAATTTGTGTATTTATATATTTATTTATTTGCATATTTATTTATTTTTTATTGTTTTATTTATGCAGGAATTCGTGTATTTATTTATTTATTTATTTATTTATTTGCTTAATTATTTATTTATTGTTTTATTTATGCAGGAATTTGTGTATTTGTTTTCATTTATTTGCATTTTTTTTTGTTTTATTTATGCAGAAATTTGTGTAGATATTTATATATAGACATTTATTTGTTATCGTTGTATTTATGCAGTAACTTGCTGATTTATATATACTTTTATTTATTTGTGCATTTATTTATTTATTGTTTTATTTATGCAGGAATTTTTGGATATATTTATTTATTTATTTACATATTAATTTATTGTTTTATTTATGCAAGAATTTGTGTGTTTAGTTATTCATTCATTTATTTATTTATTTATTTGCATATTTATTTATTGTTTTATTCATGCCGGTATGTGTGTATATATTTATTAATTTATTTGTGTATTTATTTATTTATTGTTTTTGCAGGTTTCGTTCTCCATACCTCCCCAACAGCGGCAGTTACAGTAATTAGATGTTGCTATCATAAATCCAGTAAATACAAATAAATAGTATAAACTCAATAAATAAAAAAGCACACATACAGAAAATAATAATAGTAAAAAAATAAATAAAAAACTATGCAATAATAATAATAAGACATAAATAAATCAAATAAGATAATTACATTTTTACCGTGCATTTCACCACATGTGACCTTATTCAGAAATGCCATAATCTCTGATAAACATCCAATTCAGCAAGTAATCTATGTCATTTTTTCAAATGCTGCCACCTTCCCCAATTCTGTAACCCATTCTTGAAATGATGGTGGACCTGCTGAAAGCCATCCTCTCATAATGATTTGTCTTCCAATCATAATACTTATTTGAATCTACTCAGACACACCAGACCCCAACATGAATGGGCCTCCCAGTACATATATTTTAGGAAAACAAAAAGCAGCATCCAGAAACATTCATTCATTCATTTTCTTTTCGGTTTAGTCCCATTATTAACCTGGGGTTGCCACAGCGGAATTAACTGTCAACTTATCCATCAAATGTTTTACGCAGCGGATTGCATTGACACACATACACTATGGTCAATTTAGCTTGTTCAATTCACCTAAACCAGCGACCTTCCTGCTGTGAGGCGATCGTGCTACCCACTGTGCCACCGTGACCCATCCAGAATCATCCTGAATGTAATTGTGCACTTCAACCCAGAATTCCTGCATTTTAGACCAGGACCACAGGGCATGCATCAAGTATCCTTCTTCGCTCTCACATCTCCAGCATTTGAACCCAAGCCTGAAAAGCCTACATGTTGGCAATCATAATATAATTCCCAGTCAAAGGCAGCAGGTGATTCCGCTCATGTGACTCTGAAACTGATGAAATTGGTGATCGCTCTGTTTAGTTCACTTAGAGCGTTTATTCCAGTCAAAGCTGTGTTGATTACATTAATGTGTTAAAACAATGTAATGATTATAAAATGCTAGTTCAGCAAATTGGTTCGAATCCAATCCTGATCCCGCTTAAAATCAGAATAAATATTAATTATCTGAAAATAGTGATGACAATAATGAACGATACTTTGTAGAAAATAGCTTGTTTTCAGTTTTGCTTGACATTTATTTTGCTGCATTCATCTGACTTCCAAAAAAAAAAAAACTTTCGGAATATATTTAACAGGAAAATTTTACCCACTGTGTTAAATTTATATTATTTTATAATAAATTAAACTGAAACATTAAAATGCTAAATAAATTTCTCTCCCTCTCTTTCATTTACATACAGTAGAGAAGCATACAAAAAAAGACACACACACACACACACACACACTACTTGTCCCTCATCTACAATGTTAATGGTATTGAGATGATTGAGTTGCACTAAAGATGAATCCATGACTTTAATTAACTTTTGATTTATTGGCTTCTGTATTCCAGGCGTAATTAGAAATTAAATATAGCGATCAGCTGGATGGGTGAATGGTGTCCAGCTCTGTGTCAGGCTGTTAAATGAGCTCTCTAAATGCATTTCACAGTGCAGTCCAGTGAGACAGCCGTTAAGGTCTCCTTTCTGAGTGTGATATTTCACAGAATCAATTTACTATATTATAAGGAATTATTTGTAATTCTTTTGTTTCTCTTAATGATTTTTGAGAAATATTGCTATTGCCTTCTTATTGTTAATTGAATCATTTTAATATAACTCCTAAGACTTAATTGTGCCAAGAAAACAAATGATCATACTTTTTAAAAATATACATATACATTTTTTAAAGGGCATCTATGATGAAAATCATCATCTTTTGTAAGCTGTTTGGACAGAACTATGTGTTATAGTGTGTCCACTGTCATATTGGAGTAATAGAAACACAGTGTCTCTTTTTTTCTGGCATTAAAATAGGATCTAAATCCCTGCAATTCTGAGGCCCATGGCAACATGACGTAGGAGCACAGTTTTCCCGCCCACCGAATTGACTGACAGACGGAGTTAATTGATTAACTCCACAACAGATATATCAAATAACCATTGGGAAAGTTCTTACTGTAGTAAGGGAAATCTGCTTCATTCTTGTCTCTCACTGCTGTTTATCTACATTAAGGCTACATGCAATACAGAGAGATCCCTGATGCGCACGTGGGAATGGTGGGCGGGGAGAACTAGTTCATTTGCATTAAAGGCACAGGCAACAAAAACAGCTACAATGTCCTAACAGCTCAAATTTCCCGAATCAGAAAGGTATAATAAATAATCTAATGGTTGTTTTGAGCTGAAACTTTACACATATTCTGGAGACACAAAAGACTTGTATTAAATCTTGAAAAAGTGGTAAACATGTGCCCTTTAAAATATTTCCTTTTAGTCCTTTTTGCAGTTTGGATAATTATTTATGTAACGATATATACCCATAATTTAGCATTTTATTTTCACAAATGTTATTTGAACTCATATATGATTGCTTTTAGAAATAAAGCTTAAGGCTAGGTCTAGACTAAACTGCATTTATGAGCTGTCTCAAAGGGATAGTTCACCCAAAACTCAAAAATCCGTCATCATTTACTCATTCTTTACTTGTTCTAAACCTGGGTTTTTCTCTTATGTTAAACATTAAAGAAGATAAGCTGGAAATCTGTAACCATTGATTTCCATTGTACATTTGAAGTCATAATTATAAGCCCTCCTGTGAATGTTTTTTTTTTTCAAGTATTTCCCAAATGATTTTTTTATCAGAGCAAGACATTTTTACAGTATTTCCTATATTATTTTTTTCTTCAGGAGAAAGTCTTATTAGTTTGATTTTGGCAAGAATAAAAAGAGTTTTAATTTTTTTTAAAAACATTTTCAACATTTTATTCTAATTTGCCTGATTAACCCAATTACCCCAGTTAAGTCTCTAAATTGTACTTTAAGCTGAATACTAGTATCTTAAAAATATCTAGTAAAATATTAAACTATTATTAAAACTATTATGTATGTTTAAATGTGTTGAAAAAAATCTTCTTTTCATTAAACAGAAATTGGGAAAAAAATAATACAGCGGAGACTAATAATTGAGGAGGGCTAATAATTCTGACTTTATTTCTGTATATTTTCCTACTAGAAAAGTCACTGGTTACACCCTTTTTTGGGTGAACTACCCCTTTAGCAAAAAATATCTTGTATTAAACAAAAATATATCAGTGCCATAAAAAAGTTTCAAGACACCCACAAATAAAGTTGTTTTTATAAAAGCTGCTTAATTACCTAATTTAGTGAAGGCCTATAGTCCTGAGCTCTGTTTGTGAAACCGGCCCTTACAGTACACAATTGACTTGGTTTTAAAGCTTGCTGAACCGCTGACCATTCTGTATAGAGGCTTTGTGAAAACTCTGTGTCAGGCTGGCTGTGTGTCTGCTACAGTTTCCCTGAGTTTGCTCATTGTTGGTGCTTTGCTGTAAGACGCTCCATAGAAACCACTGTCTTTCAGCCATGAGAGCGGATGTGATTTCCGTGATAGCAGCTATTGCTCTGCCAGCAAGATTCTTTACCAGTCCCAAAGATAATAACCTTTCTTTCTTTCGCTCGTTCTTTCTTTGCAAGCTATTATTTTTGCATGGGCAAGTGCTGTTGTCATGGCAACTCCCATAGATTATTGATTTTGCTGATGACCTATTTGATTTTGTGTACATCTATTGTAGTTTGAACTTTTGCTGCTGCTGAGCTTTCTGTGTTGATCTGTTTGTTGTGTTCAAAGAACGTGGCTCTTTGTTGTGAGTAAAAAAAAACTATATGTAACTATTGTGAAAATGCTGTATGATGATTGGTTGTGTTCAGTTTGTTGTTTAAAAGGACCACATTCTAACTATATTTTACACCAGGGATGGAGAGATGTGGGATAAAAATAGGATAGCACTTGAAAATTCTGCATTTACAATTTTTTTGTTTTGTATTTGAGTAATATGTTTTTTATTAGTGCTGGGCAAAGATTAAAGAGTGTGTATGGATGTTTCCCAGAGATGGGTTGCAGCTGGAAGGGCATCCGCTGTGTTAAAACATGTGCTGGATAAGTTGGCGGTTCATTCCACTGTGGCGACCCAGGATAAATAAAGGGACTAAACCGAAAAGAAAATGAATGAATGATATATATAATGTATGACAATGACATAAACAAAACTGTACAAAACTATTTTGTTACATAGATATTTAAATTTATATATATAATGTGTCATATACATATATATTTTATATCTAAATATAAATAAACATTTTCCCAAATATATGGATGCATGTGTGTATTTATATGTACATAATAAAAATAGACAGTACACACACACACATATATTATGTCAAAGCAAATCTTTATTTTGGATGTGAGTAATCACAATAAATTTTATCCCAGCACTATTTTTACTACAGCAGTTTCATTTACTGATGACATTTTTTCCAAACTTAAAATAAAATTGTTGTCATTTTAGTTGCATTATGTCAGTTTTTGTTGTATAAAATAGCAAAAAGTGCCATGTTTTCAGACATTGTTTATATTTATTGAACAATGTCTTGATTTTTATGACTTTAAAAAGTAATAAAAATCAATAAATCATAAAAATATATCCAAATTACAAAAAATAAATCTGTAAACAAATGGATTAACACAAGTTAATACTATGAGAACAATTTTTTATTTAATTTATGTTTTTTAAATGACACATGGTTCTTCTCACCTGGTTATTTTACAAAATATGTATTTCTTGACACCTTTGTTAAGTTTTACTTAAGTGTCAATAAATGCATATTTTGTAGAATAACCAGGTGAGAAGAACCCAGTGTCATTTTCAGTAAGAAAAAAAACTAATAATAATTATTGTACTCATAGTATTAACTTGTGTTAATCCATTTGTTTAAAGATTTATTGTTAATGTAATTTGGATATATTTATATGATTTATTGATTTTTATAACTTTTTTATTTGTCAAATTTTAAAAATGTTTGTAATAGTTTAATTATTCAACTATTAACTTAATTTTTTTAAATGATCTTTTATTAAGATGTAATAAATATATGTCAAACATCACAATCATATTTATGTCTTTGATTTCAATTTAGAAGAAAAAACAACAATAATAAAAAAATTTAAATAAAAAGGGATTAAAACTAAATGGAAAAAAAGGAAAAAAGGGGCAGAGGTTTTATTGTAGATAAAGCATTAGGAAGAAATTGTTGAAAATACAAATCATAGAAGACATGCACCAGATCATCAATATGACAATGGTTTGTTTAAATAAATCTTTGGAAATGGGGACTACGTGGATAGGCTAAGTCAATGTCAGTTTGTTTCATCTTGTCTGTTTCATTTAATAAATACTATTTACTTAATTGAATCTCGTTTTTAGATATTTGTTTCTTTAATATTAATTTATTTGACCTTTTGTTTTACCTTGTTAATAACCTTAATAAATCCTAATAAAAAGTTTAATATTTTTTAAAGATTTTTCTCCAAACATTTGCATTGTTTCTCTGAAGACTAAACTTTATTTTTCAAGTTTGTGTGTTGGTGTGTAAAAGTGTGTTTTGTCTGGTAAGTCTTAAAAGAAAATTGGCTTGACCTTCAGTTGACCTGAAAGCATTTATTACATGCAACTGTCCAAATGGGAGGACAGTGATGTGTCTGTTTGAAGAAGGTGTGTGGTCATAATTAGTTGTGTGTATGTTCGACTCTTAAAAAATGCTTGTGGCCTGCCTGTAGCATCCCAGTGCTGATTAAGAAGAGCCAAAATGTAATTTATTGTCTCGCTGCCTGACTAAATCTCATTTGACTGAAGTGGTTAATCTTTGTCCCGTGTGTCGAACATCAGTCAGCAGATCCAGTGTGTTCATGATTGTCTTCGTGAGTGTGTGTGTGCGGGGGCTTGAGTGTGGGCGTGCATGTGTGTGCACTTGCCTACCCATCTAGAGGGGACCTTGGTGTCGTTACACACCCACTAACAGTGTGTATGTGCTCGTGTGTCAGTGTGTTGTTCATGAGCTCTACACATTCCCAGCGTTCCTCAGTTCATAGACAGTGACTAGATTCTGTGTGTTGGATAATCTGAGTCCCAATCATAACTCCTCAGGGATTTACTCAACTGCACATCCTGCAGTCGTATCACGTATTATATGGCCTGGATATGTGATCTTTTATTTGCCTGTTTTCTTGGATTTTATTGTGCTGTTTGTATCGTATTAAAATCACAGAGTTATTCAAATCTATATAATAGTGGAGTGGCAGTGCACATAAAACATTGTAATTTTTAAGTAGCCTACTTAGTATACCAAAACTGCAATAGGACCTTTGTGGTTCAAAGGCAACCATCTGAACTTTAGAGCCAGAATGTCATAATAGTTTTAATATCTCTAATAACAGATTTATTTTATCTTTGCCATGATGACAGTAAATAATATTTGACTAGATATTTTTCAAGACATTTCTCTACAGCTTAAAGTGACATTTAAAGGCTTTGGTTTATTTGGTTATTTATTTTATAACTCAACCAGTTGGATCAAATATTTGGTGCTTTGTTGGGTTATTTTTATGCTTTGTTTGGTTTGTTTATTAAATAACCTAACCAATTGGGTTAAAATGATAATATAATGTCTACAAAATGCAAATTCTAAAATAACATATATATATATTTAATATTATATATTATATTTAAGTAAAATGTCTAATACAAATTCCAGAGTCACCAGTTCTTTAAAATGTCAATTATTAAAGATATGCTATATGGATTATTATGTGTCCATGTGTTTTAGATAATAAAATAATCAAATGTTTGATAGAAAATCTCTGCACATAATAATATTTTTTTTATTCAGTCCATTAGCTCTTGGCAGCAGCTAATGTGCTATACTAATGTCCCACTTGTGGTTTGTTCTAGATTTAATTGTAGATTTTGCCTAGAGGAAGAATTGGCAAATTTATTACGCGTTCAAAATATAATTTTGAGCATTTGCTCCATTTACTGTCTAATATAAAGTTGTTGTGTAAATATAAAGCTTATGTTAAGTATTTATTCATTCACTTTCTTTTCGGCTTAGTCTCTTAATTAATCTGGGGTCACCACAGCGGAATGAACCACCTATGTTAAGTATAAAACATTTTATTTTAGTTAGTTAAATATTTAAATAAAATTAAAATGTGGGCTAGAAACTTAATATTTTAAATAAATCAGTAGTTTTTTAAAGTCAGTTATTAATTATGCAATATGATAATTCTGTATTTTTTTAGATGTAATAAAATGTGTGATAGAAATTACCTTATCATTAATAATGGGCGACTGTATTTTTTCTCTAATTGAGTCGGTGAGCTCGTGTCTGCTGTAAATGACTCCGCATCAGCATTATGACTCTGAGAGGCTGAGAGAGGATGTTAGGCGCCCTGTTGCCATGACGACAGAAAGGGGCCGATGTAGCGGCTGGCGCGCGCGGCTGTGTCTGTCGAGAGCGCGCGCTGGAGGCTCAGGGCTGCCGGGGCTTCAGAAGCGGCCGCTCCGTGACAGCGACGGAGACTCGGAATTAAGCGGCTTTCAGACGCTCTTCTTGACACCGCTGATAACGGGTCCGCTCCAGTGCTGGGTGCTCGGTGAGTGCTCGTACGTTTACAGCATGTTTGCGTGCCCTCATAATTTTGGCGGTGAGATTAGGAGAAAATGAAGGAAAGCTCGCGCACCGCTCGTAAACATGGACACGCGCATGAGGAATGGGGCTCTATTTTTGACACGCTATTTTTAATGGCACTCTTTCCCAGGATAAAGCTTTTGCCGGTCGTCGAGTTTTTGTCGTCCGGATTAAAATGAAGGGTTTCCTTTTGTTGGTTTAGGAAACAGAACATTGGCGTAGAGAAATAGATTAATGCAATTACGCATGGCCTGCCTGATGTATGAGAGAGCGGGAGAGGGAGATAGAGCGCAGGTGAGCGGAAACAATCCGATATTTAGAAAGTGCATATGAAAACAGTTTATAATTAGGGTCATCTCTCTTTTTCTTGTAGAAAAAATATGTATTACTGTTATTATTTTATATTTCAGCAAAAAAAAAATCACATAGGGGCCTATTCAATGTTTTCAATTACTTTTTTAAAACCTTTCCCTTTTTCATTTAGTAATTTCATATTTACTGGGAAAAGCCCAAATCATAAGGGATTTTATAATATCTGCTTGCATAGCATTTTTTCCACACACCCTTTAAAAACTGAATGTGAGTTTTTGTATTTTTACAGAAAAGGCTAAATTAGTAAGAATAATTAAAGACATTATAACTAAAATCATTATAATTAAACTTAATTAGTATTATTGTTTTTATTAACACTATTATTTTATTTTATACACCTCAGAAAGAAAATTTATTTGCTATCGGCCCACACGGAATCTGCACATGCAGAAATCCGTAGATTTACGAAGATTTTTAGCCCATCATTGAGTCTATGTATTTACTTGTATACATTTATTTGTTCAGTTTTTAAATTAATTTTACTAATATTATTGTGATTATAATAATAGTAAAATTAAAATGTTCATATGATTTATTTACAACAGTTTGTAAAATCATATTTTCAGTTTTTTAGTAGATCTATTATATGAGAGACTTGCTTTGTTTACCAAATAAGTGGATCTAATTGGATTTGCATTGTAAACATTAAATAAAAGTAAAATTATTATTTTTTTTATTTCATATATTAAGTTTGTAGTTATGATACTCCTAAACTTGTTCTGCTTAAATCCGCAGATTTCTTTACAAAATTCTCAGAAATAGCAAAACATGTCCGCAGATTTTGTCTGGCCCTATAGGTAGGCTATTTACCTACACTTAAAAATAAAGCTTCTTTATTGGCTTTGTTTTCATGTAGAACCTTTAACATTTGTAGAATCTTTTCATTCAACATAGAAAGGTTTTTGAGGTTGGAAAGGGATCTTTGGATTATTAGGATGTAATTTACAAAATGAAAAAAGGTGTTAAAATAACTTTTTGCTAAAAGGTTCTTTGTAAAACCAAAAAACAGTATGGCACTAGTGTTTTATCGTTCCACTAATGGCATCACCGGCCATTTTTATTTTTGAGAGTGTAAATTACTAGGAGAATAACAAATGGCCTGTGTACAACTGGTATATTTGAGATGTGTTTTGTTAATCTGATCAAAAGAGAACAACGCTAAATACAGGTGTAAAATGGGTCTGAAATGTTTTGAGCTTGTCCATTTTGACTACTTGGAGGCAGTCTAAAATATGTTTGACTGGATTGCTTCTATGTAAATGCTCATGTGATCAAATGCATCCAAACTGATGCAAAAGATAAAGTTTTAAAGACATGTTAGTAGTCAGATGAGATCAGAACAGAATTGAAAGCCACAGCGTTTAATTTTCTCATTTGTCATTACTATTTTGAGGAATGTAAACAATAACACTAGCCCTATATAAATGTAGTTTTACATTTTATTTTTTAAGCTTCCGAGAATCCAAAAAAAGGTGCACATATTGCAAAATAATTTCATGACAGCTGTTTTAGCGTGATTTCTGTGTGGAGTTTGCATGTTTTCCCCGTGTTAGTGTGGGTTTCCTCCGGGTGCTCCGGTTTCCCCCACAGTCCAAAGACATGCGCTACAGGTGAATTGAATAAACTAAATTGGCCGTAGTGTATGTGTGTGAATGCAAGAGTGTATGGGTGTTTTCCAGTGTTGGGTTGTGGCTGGAAGGGCATTTGCTGATTAAGAAAGGGACTAAACCAAAAAGAAAATGAGTGAATGAATGATTGTTTTAATGTGAAGATATGATTGAATTGCCTCTTTTTACAATTATGAAATAGTATGATAACAAGCAGGAAATGTTCAAGGGCCAATGACATTACCACATTGAAATGGGAAATAAGAGAATAAGGAAAGAGACAGAAAATGGACAAAAGAGATTAAAACATCAGGTGTACATGGAAATGTGTCTTCGTCTACTTTAAGCATTTCACTGTCTATATGCATGTGACAAATAAAATTAAAATTTAAAATGTTATAATCTGATTGACTAAAAAGCTCATACCAGGTGTAAACAGGGCCTAAGTGCAAAACAAACAAAACAATTTGCAATACAAACAATTGTGCAAATGATTACTGTAAAGTCTTACAATAATAGGATAACAAATACCAATTAGGAGAATAACAGCTTTTTTTTTTTTTTTTTTTTTTAGATTTATATTACTTTATTAATTTCTCTGTCTAAAAGAAATTACTGTTCAATCCTAATGGTTTGATTTCATCTTAGAAGCTCTAGGTTCAAAGAGTTTGAGGGAATACTCGGTAAAGGAAGGATGAGAGGAGGAGAGCAGGAGAAGCTGATGGTGAGGCCACAGCTGGAGGGGGAGGGGATCAGACTCAATGAGGGCTGGGGGAGGGGGACTCGCTCGCTCGCTCGCTCACTCACTGAGAGAGAGAGTTGGAGGAGCGCAGGATAGAGAAGATGCTTTTATGTGGCTCTGTGTCTGCTTCTTCCATAGTCTGCATACTGCGGGCCATCTCATTTCTAAACTGTCAAGCTTTCATTCTTTAAAAATGAAATAGCCCAGTTTATTGAGATGACCTAATTAGGCTATTTCTAAAGAAAATATCTAAAGTAAAGTATATAAAAATTTTTAACATTTATTTATTATATTTAAGATTTTAATATATTTATATTTAATATTTAAATATTTAACAATCCTTTGGCCAATAGGAAATTTCAGATTTCTCAGTTTCTCAGCAGCAGAAGTAATCATAGTTTGGGAAAACATAAATGAGAGAGTACCACGATTTTATTTATTTATTATTTATTTATTTGCATTATTCGCCAACATGATAACCATATTGTGGCTATTCTACCAGATTATACCAATAACCGTAATAACCACTCCACCATACTGTTTTCACTTTCAAAACAAGATTTTTTTTGTTAGGCAATGTCAAATTTACTTTTCTGCCCATAGACTATTCCAAACTTTACAAACATCTTGCATGAATGCTAGTTTATTTTTTGTGGTCTGATGCAAAGATTATATATATAAAAAAATCTAAATGTTATCAAGGATTTAAAATGCTGAAGACTGTTAAACATGTCCTTGCCGCCTTTTGAAAAGGGCCTATTACGGCTGTGCATTATATTTTTTGTGCAGTGTTTGTTTTTGTAATCTGACAGTGTAGCTGTAATACAGGTTTGTTTTAGTAACAGTTCATTTTCAGTTTTGCAGTGTGTTCTAGAGTTGTCAGTTTTGTTTTTTTTAAAATGTGTGTTAAGCATTGTCATTTTTTTTGTCTTGTTTAGTTAGATTAATTGAATTCCAGTACTTTTACTTGAATAAGTATAAACACTGCATTCTGAATCTTGGTGCGCCACAAACAATCTTTTCAGAGGAATTCAATGAACATATGCACTGTATAGTGACAAAGACATGTAAATGCACCAAAAACTGGATGCAAGCAACCATCAAGAAATAAAGCATAAAAAGCTCAGAATGCTGTACTGTATACCTGTTTTCTGTCTAGTTGCAATGTCGCTCATTGCAGTTTACTCATTGCAAACTTTTCTCATTGTCTGTGCACATTTTATAAGCTCTTTTCAAGTTTCAATTGACTTAAATACCATCACATGTTTTGTGTTTGTAATTTTGTTTGGTCTTAAAAATATCAGAGTTAGGACTAAGATTTAATGTTTGGTCAAGACCGAAATTTGTATGTAAACTTGTCAGCCATTATCCTCTCAACTTTTTGATAAGCATGATCTGTTTTTCTGCTGGCAGACAGACATTTTTTTTTTACAGTGCATTCTAAACCTTAATTTTTTAGCTGGATTGAATTTCTACTTTTGTAAATGACAAAAATCAGCTAAAATTGCTATATTTTTATTCTAATTTTTTTTCTTTCAGATAACTAAATTTGTCCAGTAATCACGGAAATGGAAATTCATTGGTCAAAAGGTGTGGGAATCCAGAATTTCATACTGACTACAGAAATGTGTGTGTGTGTGTGTGTGTGTGTGTGTGTGTGTGTGTGTTTTGGTTGTTGGGTGCATTGAAGACTAGCGTAATACCTATGGTTGTGTATTATCAAAATGATTGTTTTGTATTTATTGCTGCTTTTAATTTCTTTAAAATATAACATGACATGTAATACACAAGTATCCAAATTAAAATATGGACTCAGTGGTTGGGCAACAATTTTTTAATAGCATTTTGTAATTTACCCAACTATTGGTTTTGTCCATTATTAACCCAAATTTGGGTCAAAACAACTCAGAACTATTTTTTAGCGTGCACCTATTTATTGTATAAAAATGATAGTGTTGAAAATTATTAAATACCTGTTAAACTGACCATAAATGTAAGTGTTGTACATTCAGGTTGCCCATGTTCAACCCAAATTTGTGTAGAAACAACCCAGAACTATTTTTTTTAGAGTGCACCTATTAATTGTATAAAAATGATAGTGTTGAAAATTATTAAATACCTGTTAAATTGACCATGAATGTAAGTGTTGTACATTTAGGGTCCGACACTGTATTTTCCTCTCTTAGGTCTGATGAGTATTCCTGCTGCTCCATCAGTTCAGTCAGGAGGTGGAGAGATGCAGTCACCTGGGGTCATAAGCCCCTCCTTCCTCCCGCCTCCAAGTGGAAAAGTTCCAGGTCGCAAGAGGGGTCGGCCACCCCTGAAGAGGCACCCTGAATATCAAAGCCGCTACCCAGAGTCCCTCCCACCCATTAAAGTGCCTAAGAAGCGAGGGAGGAAGCCAGGTTTTAAGGTCAGTAAATATCAGTCTATTTAAATAAGAGCATGTATGTGTCTGCTGCAAAGATAAAGCCTTTCCAGTGCTCAGATGCATCAGCTAAATGGATCAAGTGGTGCTTTTAAATAGGAACTGCTGTAAACACTTATGCTTGTGTGGCTACTGTAGAGGAACAGAGTAATGTCTAGTGTGAGTTTGTGCATAGGTGGGCTCATCTGAGAGAAGGAGGGGATTGGGTGCTTGTGCTTTGACTGATGTATCTGCAGTCTGCTGCTGCTGGGTTATTTTTAGCTGTGTGTCTGAGCACAGAGATCATAATGTCGCTGTTGCTGATTTAAAGAGCAACACACTACCGCAATGTGTGAGTGTGCATGTTTGCAGATTTGCAGCAAACCAAGCACAAATGGTTCAGTTTTATCTAAAATAAAAATGGTTATTGCTTCTTGTGGTAGTGTAAGTGACATTTTGCCTGTTGTATGTGTGTGTGTGTGTATATATATATACATATACATACATACATACATACACACATACACACATACATACATACACACATACATACATACATACACACATACATACATACACACATACACACATACACACATACACACATACATACATACATACATACATACATACATACATACATACATACA
>CAIGQZ010035027.1:14988053-15013220 GCA_903798205.1 Danio tinwini
ACATACATACATACATACATACATACATACATACATACATACATACATACATACATACATACATACACACATACATACATACACACATACATACACACATACATACAAATTACAACTACTTAATCAAGTTTTATTGATTAAGTGCATTTTATTTTGTAACTTCATTTCAACAGCAAAGTTAATATAACTAAAACATAAAACTATATACATTTTTGTTATTCAAAATAAAATAAACACTAATTGAATGTAAAATTTTATTGAAAATAAAAATATAAACTTAAATACAAATGTTTTTACTTTAAATATAAAGATGTAATATTAACAAAACTAATAAAATAACATAAAACAAATACAACTTAAACAAAAATTCAAATGGAAAAAAAAAACAAAAAACAAATTGAAATTAATACAAAAATTACAATAGTTGATCAATGATGCTAAAATACCCTGTATCACAGTGGCATTCTAGTGAAGATGTTGTAAATGTGTTATTAAGTACTGTTGGAAGTACACTTTCTAAATAACGAATGAGTAGTTTAATGGTTTAGGCTCAATTTAACCTAAGTTTTTTAAACGAAACGAAAGTTTATTTTTTATTTTTTATATTTATATGAACTCATTAAGAGCATCACAGTGGCTCAGACGGTGGTTAGCATTGTTGCCTCCCAGCAATAAGGTTGCTGGTTCGAAACCTGGCTGGGCCAGTTGGCATTTCTGTGTGGAGTTTGCATGTTCTTCCAGCATTGGCATGGGTTTCTTCCAGGTGCTTTGGTTTCCCCCACAGTACAAAGACACGCAGTATACACTACCTGACAAAAGTCTTCTCGCCTATCCCAAGTTTTCGGAACAACAAACAATAACGACTTTGAGTTGATCATTTGGTATCAGAAGTGGCTAACATAAAAGGCAAAGGCCTCTAGATTACGCTTATTTTACCAAAATAAAATATGATCATGCCTTGATTTTAAATGATTTAATTAGGACCGTAAGGCCTGACTTTGCTTAAACAAAAGTCTTGTCACTGTGCAGCAGAAAAAGAATTAATATTGTGTATGACTCCCATGAGCTTGGAGGACTGCATCCATACATCTCTGCAAGGACTCAAATAACTTATTTATAAAGTCATCTGGAATGGCAAAGAAAGCGTTCTTGCAGGACTCTGAGTTCATTAAGATTCTTTGGATTCTTCTTTAATGCCTCCTCCATCTTACCCCAGACATGCTCAATAATGTTAATGTCTGGTGACTGGGCTGGCCAATCCTGGAGCACCTTGACATTCTTTGCTTTCAGAAACTTTGATGTGAAGGCTGAAGTATGAGAAAGGAGCACTGTCCTGCTGAAGAATTTTTCTTCTCTTGTGGTTTGTTATGAAATAGGCAGCACAAATGTTGGCATTCACTCAGCAGATCTCTCACATGCCTCCATACTGAATGTAACACCAAACCATGATTATTCTTTACCAAACTTGACAGATTACTGTTAGAACCTTGGGTCCATGCGGGTTCCAATAGGTCTTCTGCAGTATTAGTGGTGATTGGAATGCAGTTCAACATACGATTTACGACCTTCTGCCACTTTTAAACTAGAAGTTCTTGCACTATATGAAGTCATTTGTTGCTCTTACAACTGGGATTGACGACAAGATTTTTGTCAGGTAGTGTAGGTGAATTGAATAAACTACATTGGCCATAGTGTATGACTGCGTGTGTGAATGTGTATGGGTGTTTCCTAGTACTGGGTTGCGGCTGGAAGGACATCTGCTGCGTAAAACACGTGCCGGAATAGTTGGCGGTCCATTCCGCTGTAGCAACCTCTGAAATCGAGACTAAGCCGAAGGGAAATTAATTAATGAACACATTGTTTGTCTTTTGTGTGCTATGCATGTTTGTGTATTATAATAAATCCATATGTTATTAAATGCATTTACATAATAATAGCAATAATAATACTATTATGCGTTTATTTTTTAACAGCTGAAGTCTCGTCTGATGACCCCTCTGGCCATCTCTCCTCCCAGCAGCACCCCAGAGCCAGACATGAGCTCAATCCCGCAGGACGCTGCTACTATCCCTCACTCCGCCACACCACAGGTCCTCACAGGTAACAAACGTACATCTGAACACTACCACTGCAATGTTGCCATGCCAATCCCAGACGATTCAAAGCAGCTCAACTACTGAGGGAATAATAAAATGTGAACATTAGAGGAATCACAGCGCTCAGAGGAGTCTCATTATGATCCTGTGTCATCTCATTCTCTTTTTAGTGCCCAGTAGGGACTGTTACTCTACTCATATATTGGGGTTATGATAACTGTTATTTTTATCAAGATGATACGATGAGATGTTAGTCTCAGAGGCTGCGAGAAGACCAGCATCACTGTTTTTATAACACCCAAGCCAGTTATTATTTCTTATCTGTTACTTTTCTAATTCCACTCTACTTTTCATTGTGACAATAACAAAAAAAAATATTTTGAATCCTAATGAAATAATCTCTAAGGGAGCTTAATTAAACTACTGGTCAAAAGTCTAGTATGTGAGATTTTTTTTATTAATTTAATAATAATAAAAATATGCATCATTAATTTTATCTTCAAGGTAGCATGATCACTTCAGAGTAATTTTAGTATGCTGATTTGGTGCATAAGAAGTTAATACTTATTATTTAGTTGTGCTATCTGAAAAGTAGTTACTTTTAAATGAATTATAAATAGAAAAATTTACAAAAAACTAAATAATAATTTGCAACAATGTAAAAGTCATTAAATTTGACGCATACCTAATTATAATATATATATATGAGTACTGTGAACTTACTCTATTTAAGGATATATATATATATATCCATTTTAACATATATATCCAGATATATTAGAGATGCCAAAAGTAGGGCACGTGGCCCAAAGTTGGCCCATTGTAACCTTTGATTTAGCTCATACAACATAGGCTCATTCTGAAAACGTAGGCCTATATACATTTCTGGAGATCACAAATTATGTAGCCAGATGTACGTATGGTTGCATTTCGTCTTTAAAACATACGCTATGGGGCAGTATGACGCCGTTCCTTTTCTCGCTAACCAGCTGACCGCTTGCCTCTATATGGACAGCTTTTCCACTGTTACCAGTTTGTCCAGTTAGCTCGACACATACGTCGCTGGACTAGAGACGAGAGAGGAGTTGACAGCGGGTTTGAGTCTGGTGAAGAACGATTCCAGAAAGGGGGTAAGACAAAAACAAAAGCCAAAAAATTAAATAAACAAGTATATAACAGGGTGAGAATGTGGTAAAATCTGAAAACGTGGCAAAAATAAGGCGAGGGCTTTTCTTTTAATGGATTGCTTTTCAAAACACTGCGGTTGGGTTTAGCGAAGGAGGTGGGCAAATCAATAGGTGCTTTTCAAAATACTATTGGTTGCGTTTAGGGAGGGGGGAGGGTGGTGTGGGGAGATCGGTTGGTTGGTCAGTCAGTCAGTCAACAGCGGCTTCTGGTGGATTTACGTGAGAAGAGCAGGAGCGAATGGCACTTGCGAGAGATATTTGAGATCTCAAAAAGCGTACACAGTGGCCTCTGGCAGATTCGCGAAAACAAAAACTGCAAAAAAACAAACAAAAAAAAAAACTTAGCTCCTGGGACGTATTTTGCTCTCTCCAGAAATGTATATAGCGGTACGTAATCAGAATGAGCCTGGATTGATCCCATTTGAAAGGAGAGTGAGACTGTTGGAGATGGTTGGGGCGAATGCCTTTAACACAGAGATTATTTGTTATTATTATATTGTTGTTATTATTATATTATTTGTTATTATATTATTTTAAATTTGATTTAACCTTTCTTGTTTGTTTTATTGATGAGCTACAAAAAAACTATCTGAAATTAAATGTTTCAATTAAATGTAAATGAATCAGATTTTTAAAAAAATGTAAATACTGTCAAGGACAAATTAAGGACTATGCAGAAGACATTGGCGAGCAAATCAAGGCTAAAACAAGGCATTCCGTTATAAATTAGAATGTTTTGTTTTTACTGTAACAAGTTAATTGTAAAATGTAAAAATAAATACTGTATTAGCTAATATAAAGCAATGTTTTCTAGTAATTTGTAAACATTATTAAATAAATTAGAAAATTACCTATGGCAACTATATTTACCTTCGGCACACTAGCCTCAATCAAGTTTGGTTTTTGGCCCTTCATAAGAAAAAGTTTGGGCACCCCTGAGATATATCCATACAGCGGTCAATCCTAAATTCAGTAGTGTGAATGTAGCCAGTGAAGACTTCATATAGTGCAAACTCACTCAATCTTTGAGGTCAAGACCCTGTGGTCTGCTCAGGCTGCCCACCCAATTGGTAATAACATCAATCACTAGCAGGAAAAGGAGCAGAGAGAAAAGAGTAGTTACATCTCTTATTTTAAAGGTTAATAGGTGTGCGAGTCTCACGGGACATTATTGAGGGACCTGACTGCTCTTGCCTCAGAGGCATTATCATCCAATTTATCTCTTTATTACAACAGAGAGATCAAATCTGTCCTGCTAAATTGCCTTTTTTAGTGGAATAAAAATGTTGGTGTTTAAAAAAATTTAAGCTTATAATGAATTGGCTCCACAATTACAGTAGCTATGTGTCCATCCACCTATTTTTATTTACATTTTGGAATATCTCATTAAAATTTCTTTATGGAACGACAAAGATGTGCATTTATTTTTAGGATAATAAAAAAAATGAGTAGGATAAATGTTTTAATTAATAAGAAAAAATGTTCACAAGCTACAACGGAAACGTGCCAAATAAATTCCAGCAAGCGCATCAAAAAAGTCATGGGAGTTATGGTTTTAACAGATTATGTCATAACAAAAATGTGCATGATAGAATGGCATTAATGGACTGACCACATTGTAATACATCTAATTTTCTTTTGGTCATTCTAAAATCACTTAGCCAATGTCCATTATTAAAGTGGTTCAGTATTATTATCTCCCAGGACTGCTGTGGTCCCAAAGAGCGGTCTAGCGTGTCCAAAAGCCACCCAAAAAGGTTCATTGGATGTTACAGTAACTTTATTATATATAATATGAAGAGTTCAGATGCAAAAAACTCTAAGTGCCATCTGCAATTTTCTTCTACAATGAGCATTTTTCTTAGCCTCTTATGTTTGTTCAGTTATTTCATGTTAGAAGTGATGAAAAAAAACTATTCTTTAGCATAAAAGTGAAATTACTGAATCAAGACAGGAGCCTGAGAAAAATGCTAATATTAGAAGAAATCTTCAGATGGCACTTAAAGATTTTTGCTTCTGAACACTTCATATATATATATATATATATAGTACTGTGAACTTACTCTATTTAAGTTGAAAAAATGAGGTATTTAATTACTCATTGCCTTTAACACTGAGTTCAAAACTCTTTGATAAAGTTGACTGCTGGGTTTTACAGTGTAGTGAATGAGTGTGAATGTGAGAGTATGTGGGTGTTTCCCAGTACTGGGTTGCAGCTGGAAGGGCATCTGCTGCGTAAAACATATGTGGGATAAGTTTGCAGTTCATTCCATTGTGGCTGCCTCTGATAAATAAAGAGATTAAGCTGAAGGAAAATAACTAAATGAAAGAATGAATATCGCAATATTCCAGGTTTGCGCACGAGTTTAATTTGCATCTTTGGACAGAAACATAGCTAGTGTGAGTGCTTTTGGATTTAGCCTGAGCCTGCATCTCAGGCTGGTTCTCCATGGCTGTGCTGATCTACTTTAAACATGAGATGCTGTGACGGTGTGCCTGAGCTCAGTCCTGCGGTCTCAAAGCTTAATCCCTTTGCTGTAGGGAGCCGTTGCTTTACAAGAGGCTTTTGTCTGCCCACCAGGTTTCTCGAATTGAATTCTTTGTGTGCTGGAAAAGTAACACTTTCTTTTGGTTCCTCTCATTTATTTCAAAACCATGTAGATTTTTTTTAAAACAAACATAAACGTGACAGGTGCATTTTGTGTTTAATTCTTTAAAAAAAAAAGAGGAAAACCTAATGTGGGTAATGTCTTTTGTGGGGGTCGCAGAGGGAGTGGATGCTGGTGGAGGTCGTGACCTTGATGACCTCAGGTCATTGTCAAAGTTGACGAGATGGAAGCTGTGAAATTGATGTCTGTTCTTCTCTTTTGTGACATATTAGAGTGAAATGGCTTCTCAAACAAGAAAAAGTAAGATTGGAAATCACAATGTAAGATTGGACTTAATGACTTAAACGTATTGTTACACCTTTATTCATAACTAAACACGACAAATGTCTACTCTGATTATACTCGTCAAAGTTTTAATAGGCATAGGTGAATCATTGTGCTTTAGGAATGGAGAACTTAAGTGTTTGGTTCAAGATTATTAATTATGCAGCTAAAACATATAGTAATATTCAGTGATAATAAGAATGATCAGTTTTAATTTCATGCTGAAGTCTGTGTTTATTTGTGCATAAATGGTTGTTTTTGTGAGTATGCAACATTTTTACCATCTGTGAAGCCTACATGTCTGGTTCGTAATCAGTTTTCTATTTTAAGGCTTTGTGCGTAATATTCGGCCTCCTACACTCGATGTTCATTGACTTTATCCTGTTACACATTCTCAAACAGAAGCACAGACGACTTCTGTCTCAATTACTCAAAGCCATGGGCGGCATGAAGACTGTGTGTGTGTGTGTGTGTGTGTGTGTGTGTGTGTGTGTGTGTGTGTGTGTGTGTATGTGTGTGTGCGTCTGACTCGTGGTCATGGCGCTTCTAGATGACAGACGATGGAGGAAATCCCTCAGCATGGCAATCTGTCAGATTAAAGTGTCCGCCTGCTGCAGACGGGCGAGGGAAGTCAGTGGGGACAGATTGTGTGGGAGGAATTGGGGGGGGGGGGGATTGGTGGATTCCTACACTCACTGCTCTATCTCTTTCTTTTAGGCGTTTTTCATATTTCTGTCCTATTCTAATGGCACAATTATTTTCTTTTTTATTTATTTTTGTTCAGTTGAATCTCTAATGCTTGTATTTTTCCTCGTTTTTAAGTCACGTGGGATGAATGAATGCATGCAGGGTATTTTTCTTGTATTGAGAGAGGCTGGTTTTATTTGGGGTAATCAAACATTTATTGGCTGGCTGGATCATAAAACTGCAGATGATTTTAAGGTGTGATTTATAGTATGTGATTTACTTTAAAGACATTAAGACGAGAGCGGGGTGGATATATTTGTAACATTCGTGTATTTTAAGTCATTGTAACGATAAGAAAATACAAACAATATCCAGCAATAATATTTCTAATTACTGAGTGTAATACTAATATTAATTTGGATAAATTATTGCAGTGGAACTATTTAATCATTTTTTAATTCTCCCTCATGTGATTTTAAACCATTATGAGTTTCTTTCGTTGAACATAAAATAAGATATTTTGAAGAATGCTGGTTGCTGTCATCCATTGACTTCTATAGTAGGAAAAAACATCTAAATCATTGGGTGACAGCTACCAGCATGCTTCAAAATGTCTTCTTTTGTGTTCAACCGAACAAAAAAACTCATGTATGTTTTGAAAAAATGAAGGTTGACTAAATGATGACAGAATTTTCAACATACAGCTCTGTTTCTGATTCAAGAAGCCTGTCAAAAGAGTTTTTTGGGTATCATGGCATGGAAATGAAATCGGTTTGAGTATTTTTTTTATATAAAATGCAATTCTCTTTTCCTGAAATGGATCTGGAATGATCTATGGAACTGATCTATAAATGTGGCCTGGCGTCAGATATTTGAAGATTCCTTGACAAATATTTGAGTCGGTGGAATTAAAGGTGAATTCACAAGCCAATTGACTGTCAATAAGAAAGACGTGCTTTGTGTGCCAATATGTATGTTGCTCAGTTGCATCATCTATAAATGATGGATTTTCACAGATGAACCATTCTCCTTGAGAATAGCAATGTGTGATCAAGTAAATAGTTTACATTTTTAATTCATAAAGATTTTAGGCAAACGTATAAACTTTTTGCTTTATACACAATTGCATCATCTATAAGTCATGGATTTTGTTTAATTTATTTAAAAGTAGCTGACCCCAAAGTGAAACCTCTGTCTTTTACTTGCCTTCATGTTGCTCTAAAAATGTCATCAATCTTTTGATAAACTATATATTTTTAATAAACCACATGAGATTTATGTCCCTCCATGGAAAGTCTGCTTATCCAAAACTGACTTTTCAAAACATTCATAAAAGATCAACAAGTGAAAGTCTTGAAAGGACATGATGATGAGCAAATAATAGATTTTCAGTTTCAACATTTGCTAAACATTTTGATAATCCAGATCAGTTCTCAGCCTTTTCCCCCTATTTACATGACAATTTAGGGCCACCATATACCTCACTACCATGCTAAGAAGTAACATATCTATATGATTCCTATAATGTTCACTATAAAAAACAGTAAATTGACATTAATAAAGACATTATATGCACAACAAACAACTGATATGACTTGTAGAGTTGTGCATCGATGGATTTGCTCTTCAGTGTTTGGACTTTCAGCAGTGAAATTTAAACCACACTGAAGTGAACTAAACGGAACTTTTATTCTGAAAACTGGACTGACACATTTTCAATTTACTAGAACTTCTATGGTAAGCTGCTTTCATACAATCTACATTGTAAATAGAAATAAAAACATCAATATGACTTAATATTTTTTTTAAATAAAAAGTATATTCTATTACTCCCATAATATATTTAGTACAACATTAATATAATAAACTAAACATTTCAATGAATATCCTCTTTCCTGCACAATACCTTGGTTACTGCCAATGTTACTACAGTAAATGTTAAATGCTGATGATAGTCTGAAATGTCTTCTAACTGAATTGTTGTTACACAGGTGTTTTTGCATCAGTTGTGGAGAGCGATCTTGCTCTGATAAATTTTTTTAATTTCAAGTAAATTAAATCACATAACCATGACAACTTGAGCGCGATTGCTAGATCTCACAGCACGGTTTAGTGTCTTGTGACCGTAACTGGTCAACGTAGTAAATGTATTCACTTTAGCTCACACTGTGCTCTCTATATTTTTTTGAGCTGAGTTAAAGAACTCAAACAAAGTGCTATTATGTTTTGCATTTACTATTTGATATATACATTTATCATGCACAACAGAACGCTAATGCTTAGATTGGTGACACCGGTGCAATCTCTAACAAAATGTAGTTTCACAGGCAGAAAAACTCTGGTAGACTATACTGTCAATTACATCTTTAATAATTCTTTGTTTAATTTAATATAATATTTTACACACACTTATTAGTGAAACATTTTATATTGACCTCAGGGCATATCATCTTCCGTGCCCCCTCTGTGAGCTATGGCGCCCCCCTTGGTCCCCTGTGGATCAACATTTGCAAATGAATTGTTTTCCACAAGAATGGCAATGCATGCTAACAAAGTAAATAGTTTACATTATGATTTCTTGAAGACTTTAGGCAAAACATATACAATTGCACACTTAAGCAGAATACACTAACTAACCGAAAGAGCTCATTTTTTATTAATACTAAAAGAAAAAAAAAACAATAAATGCAAGAGCTGAACAAAACCAAAGAATTGCCCTCCATGGTGATGCAATTAACTGTGCTTTTGAACTTTGCTTTTTTTTCCTTCTCTAAGCTAATTAGACAATGGCCTTAACATGAACTGATAAGAAATATATGCAAATGCAGCAGCTTCTTATCATGCATATTCCATTGTAAAAACATGCTTGCATAAGTTATTGCTAATTGTGTATTTTTGGCGTGAAAATCTCTCCGTTTTCTCTGTCACCCCTCTTATTCCAGTGTGTATCTATGTGAATAAGCAAGTTAACACGGGTCCTAACCTGGACAGGCAGAAGGTGCTACAGCTGCCGGATCATCTGGGTCCTGCCAGACCCTCAGTGGTGCTGCAGCAGGCAGTTCAGGGCTGCATTGACAGTGCATTTCAGCAGAAGGCCGTCTTCACGCTCCTCACCGAGGGCTACGGGGGAGAAAAGATCTCAGGTTTATTTGCATGACAACACAAATGTGTATGTTAGGGTTAGAATTTTCATTCTGATGTCCGATGTAGATGTTATAATCTTTATATGCACTACTTTTTATTAATACATTTATTATTTTTTTATTTATATTATTATTATTATTATATAATGTATATTATTATTATTTATTTTATACTGCAAGGATGTTTATACTTGTTTTAAAGTGACAGTAAAAACATCTGCAGTGTTACAGAAGGTTTATTTTATATTACTGAATATCTTTAGAATTGTCTACTGAATAAACAGTTCTTAAAAATGTATCATAGTTTCTCCAAAATTGTTTTTAACATTGACAAAAATGCAATTGTTTTTTTTTTGCACCAAATAATTTTATTTAAATAATTACTATTTCACAAGTCATGTTAATTAATTGTTTATTTTATATTACACCCTCACAAATCATTAAAATTAATATTTTTTATAGGATATTTTACTATATTTGTGCATATCCAGCCTGATCTTACGAGGAAACGTAACTTTTACGGTTTGTCAGTTTAGTGGCTAATTTTTATGAATTTGTACAAGGTCAGTCATACAAAAATTTACAATTTTAAAAAGGAGGCGTGGCACCCAACCCCACCCCTAAACCCAACCAAATCGTATTAAATTGTAGGAATGACATTATACGAATTCATATGAATTAGCTACTAAATCAAACACAAATTGCAAATTGCCGTGAGATAGCGTTGGCATATCGGTCAGTATTGAAGTCAAATCTGCAACTTATCTTACTAAATAATTTAGGATAATGGTCCAAAAATGTATTACCCAAAATTTATGTTATATTTATATGTACATTTATATATTAAATATAAAAAAAGCAAATATCATTTTATTTTTGCAATATTTTACATATAAATTAATTATCTTTCTATTGCTAAAAATATTTTGTGACTACAATGTTATTTTATTAAATATATCTGTTTAATAAATTTGTTTTGTTTAAATGCACCAAAAAGTAAAAAAAATATTAAATTCAATTACCTTCTGTATTTTCATTGAGAAATTAATAAAAATAATAAAAGTCATTTTCAAAATGGGGATGTACTTGAGGTGTATTTGTATGTTATTGTATTTACATAATATTGAATCAATATTTGGACAGGTTTTGAAACATTAAAGCAGACATTAGTTACATGTAATATGCTTTCTATGCATATCTAAAAATCTCTTTTGTAAATTAATGCAGAAATGAAAATGGGATTTATGCATTTGTTAGCATTTTACATCTACATCAGCTTTTGAACATTTATATAAAGTTGTGGGAAAGTTTTACTGTAAAGCTGTGATTTTAAGTTGGATTTTAATGCTTCTTGTTTCTCTTCATCAGCCACTTTTGATGGTAAACAGCATCTGTTGAGTTTGCCAGTGGTCAACAGTGTAGGCTACGTTCTGCGTTTCCTCAAGAAGTTGTGCCGAAGCCTGTTATGTGAGAACCTGTTCAGTGACCAGCCCATCGCTCCTTCATCATCCCCCTCATCCTCTTCCTCATTCCACATGGAGAAGCACTTAGACGGACAGTCCAAGTCAAGTGAGTGCACATCCTGCTTTTGCACAGTTAATGTACAGTATTAGTTTTCTATTTAACTGTATTATTATTGCTAATATTTTCGTTATTATTATTGTTGTTGTCAATATTTATTAACAGTTGAGGGCTTTTTTTTAGGATTCTTTGCAGATTAATAGATACAAAGATCAGCATTTATCAATTTTGTTTTAAAACTTTTTAAATTAATTAAATTTAATTCATTTCTTTATTCATTTATTGTTGTGCTGTTTAAAAACTTTTGACCAGTAGTCTATATTAGGATGTTACTGTTTTCGTCTTGTTTTGGTTTAAATACTTAGGGATTTGGCTGTTTGATTAGATTTCCACTGTTTTCTATTGTCATCCAATTTGCCCTTCTGAAAATGCAGAGGAGGCCTTTAGTGCAAGCTGAGCTGTTGAAGTGGCAGTGAAAGGTTGAGTGCCTCTGTGAGTGGCCTGTGCTTTAAGTGTTTCAGTTCTGTTGTCTCTCTCTCTCTCTCTCTCTCTCTCTCTCTCTCTCTCTCTCTCTCTCTCTCTCTCTCTCTCTCTCTCTCTCTCTCTCTCTCTTTCTTGTTCTCCTCAATGTGGTTTGGGAGCTCTAGAGATTAGAGCGTTAACTTCAGTATGATGATATCACGCTGCACAGGCAAAGGTTTTGTCAGGACTTAAACCTATGTCAATGGGTTACATGGTTAAGAGAGGAAAACCTACGTCAAAGGGTAACATGTTTAGAAGAGAAAAACCTAAGCCCAGAGATATGCGCTATAGGTGAATTGGGTAAGCTAAAAATTGTCCGTAGTGTATGTGTGTGAATGAGTGTGTGTATAGGTCTTTCCCGGTGATGGGTTGTAGCTGGAAGGGCATCTGCTGCGTAAAACATATGCTGGATAAGTTGCCGGTTCATTCTGCTGTGGCGACCCCTAATTAATAAAGTGACTAAGCCGAAAAAGAAAATAAATGAATGAATGGTGAACTGTTCCTTTAAGTTTCAAGAAGTCCACAGACATTTTGAGGACCTGCTGAAGCATTTAATTAATTTATTCAGTGAAGAATCTGTGAGAGATTATTTTAGCTGTGCATTTGTTCTCTTAAGAATCACTCTTTAGAACCAGACTAGTCATTCTCTATGCTTGCTTTTGAGTGAACAATAAAATACAAATACGTGCTATATTTACATTCAGTCTGTATATGTTAGGGTTGCTGAGCAAATTAAATGTTCAGTCTAATTAATTAATGATAATGTTAATCACACATTAAATATGGTTGAGTCATTTATTCATTCAAATGCCTGATTCATTCAGGAATGAGTAAATAGCTTTCTTAATGAGTGACCCATTGAATCATTGGTCACTCACACATTGAATCACTCGATTTGTTTAAAATGTGGATTCAATCAGAAATTAAACTCCACTCTGAGGTAATCAGAAATATAGTTCATATAAAAGTGTGTGTGTATATATATATATATATATGAAATAGAAATAATATTTCTTTAGTGGCAACATAAACAAAAACAAACAATATTGTGTTTAAATACAATGTTAACTTATTAATTGTACAATTAACTAACATATTTAGGCTTACTATTCAGAAAAAAGATAAACCTCTCTAGAAATGAAGGTTTAAATGTGTACAAAAACTGTACCATTCATTTTTAGGTAAATAGTTAATTCAATAAAATTGACAGCCCTTGTATGTACATCATTTGGTTTGGACCAATCCATGCAGGTTTGTTTAAAAAAAGCTATAGTGAGCCAAATGTAGCATTTATATGCCCTTTTCCCTAAATAGTTTTTCTTTCTGTGCATCAGACTCAATGGTGGTTGATTACCATGGCGATTCAATGGACCCCAAACGCTATTCGGTTGACCCCAGTGACTTTGGTGCGATGTCCTCACCCTACGCAGCCAGTAAACCTGCTTACGGCTTTCGCTCTGCCTCTGCCTATTCTGGAGGCGTCTGCAGACAGGCAGCCAGTCCCAGCACATTCCCAGAAGGAAACAGAAGTGGTAAGAAAGAGGATACTTACACTTATTCAGAGTTTCCAATGGCTTGAAAAGACTCTATGTGAAAAGTTACTGAGAGAGAATCAAAACACAGAAGTATACAGTGCCAGCTGTTTAGAGATATACAGTACCTGTCAAGATTATCCAGGGGTTGGGGACCTTAGAAAACATCACTGCAGATTGCTTTAAACAGATGCTTACCTCACAAAACCTTATAATATATATACAGTAGTCAACATTCAAAGTGAATTAAAAATGTTTTTCAAAAGTTGTTTTAGGACAACTTTGATGAAAGGTGATGATCTACTTCAAATGTTGACTACTGTAAATAGCAGACCTGGGCATTTTGTGGCACGCTGGAGTTCTTTGATTAGCCCCTGTGAAGTATTTATTTAATTTAAATTCAACCACAAACAGTGCCTTGCAATGCGCAGGTCTGATATTGAGTTAACAAAAGGGGACTTTCACATATAGCGACTTTTGCGTGTTCAGATGCGCCTGTTCAACGCGCAAATAGGAAGGAATGTACATGCGATATGTCACGCTCACATTTTCAAGGCACCGCAAGTTGAAAAAAATCGAAACATTTTAGAGTGCCCTGAGCAAACCACGAGTCATGTGACAGGAACTTTGTATGGAATTACACAGTAATAAAGGTAGACTAATTACCTCAGATTAAGATTTAACAAATGCAGATACAAATCCTCTCTCAGTGATGACCATTACCTCACATACCCACCTCACATTCAACCAGACTTTAGTCCACTTGTTCAGTCCAACACAGGCTAGAATTCTCTCACTAAACATAAAATAAATAATTAAATAAATACATTAATTAAATAATAAATTAAATTTAACTAAGGTGGAAGAAATCAAACAAACAACCCCGTAGCGTTTATTTGGAGTTGATATTGTGATGGTGGTCTTTAAAATACATATGGTGTAAAATGTATTCTTTTTTAAACTTTAGAGTTTTTATTAATGTTAATTAATTTCACAGAATGTTTTATTTTTATTTTTTACAAATTAACTGTATTGGTCTGGCCCTCTAAAACCGCTTCAGAGTCTAATGCGACCCCTTGGTAAAATTAATTGCCCCCCCCCCCCTGGTATATAGGCTTAGGGTTATATACTAAACTAGTCCAAGTATTCCTGTTGATGTTCATAATAGGGTTGTCAAAATATTTTTTGCCCTTTCAAATTCAAAATTTAGATCTCTAGTAGATTTTAAGTGTAATAAATGTTGTTATTGTTTTGTAACATAATTATGTGGAATGCACCACAAAATGTATTAAAACAGCTGAAAATTTTAAAGATTTCTTATTTGAATTCATTTTTGGTCGCCATTATTGGACGCCTCATTTTAAGTTTGTGATGTCGAAACTTTATAGAGTCCAAAATAAATTCCAAAGCAACTCATAAAATGCATTTAATGCCAAGTGCTCAAGTGTTTGGATTGGGGCTAATTTAAGCACAATAATAAATTTTGCGGTTTCACTTTACATAAGTGTTCTTAATCTTAATACAGTGCATTTTTGACAATTCGTCACCTTGGAATTATAAGGTTCTATCTGTGTTCTAAATGCTTTTGAGATATTGAGCTTCAAAGTTTTTGCATTTCATATTACAAACATTATGCATGTAACAGTTCTCTTTCATAAATTAACATGACAGAGACCCTAAATGTACTCTAAATGTAAATTATCAAAGTTCTCTTAGATTTGAAAATTGGAGTAAAAAAACACAGTAAATGCAGATAGAACCTTCTTATTCTGAAGTAATTTTCTGCCTGGAATTATAAGGTTCTATCTGGCAGATCATTAATTAAAGCATTACTTTTCAAGAAACATCATGATACAATCCAAAAATATATAAATAGGTGTTGTAACAATATGTTAATGCTTGAGAAAAATAAATTTTTACTTTCTATAACATTTATTTCATGTTTTAGGATGAATATTTTATTCTTGTTTAAATTAAGCAAGGCTGTGCTAAATATTTTGTCCAGTGCAAATGGTAATTTTATGTAATTAATATGCTAATGTTTATTCAATTTTATGCTTTATATGAAGTATTGAATTACAATTATTGAATTATATGCCACATAAATTAAATTAAATTAATTTAAAACATTTTACAAAAAAATAAAATTTCGTGTGGTGTGGCATTATTTACCCGACTCTGATTTTGTGTGATTTTGTCTTTCTGGTCTTTCCCGCTGTCAATGGAGCAGTCCGGCGAAATAACCAAGAAAGCTGATCCTGATTAGTCCTCGTGCATGCATTACAAATGCTGATTGGCTCACAGAAAGGACCTTATAGAGCCAAGCTGGGGTTTAACTTTGTAGATAAACCATTTTAGTTTTTTTAATAAAAAGTCTTAATGTAAACAACTTATATAAAAAAACACATAATGTACATAAGTTGTCATTTAACAAGAATATGTGAATAACTCAATTTTGACAAAAATGTCAGATAGAACCTTATAATTCTAAGGTGACAAATTGTTGTATATAATAGAGTCAGAAAATCTGAAATCCGTGTACTGATTAACTTCCCAGTATTTATTTTTTTCCTTCTGAGTTTACATATTGCACACAAATCTGTCCTAAATTTTATGGTCATTTGTGTGCACTGGTTTTGTACCTGAGAAAGAAAACCCTGGTTTCTCTCTGTCTAGCCTACAGTCCGTCCCCAGACGCAGGAGAGGTGAAGCCTCCACCCAATAAGGATCCATCCAGGTGGAGCGTGGATGAGGTGGTGTGGTTTATCAAGGATGCAGATCCCCAAGCTCTGGGCCCTCACGTTGAGCTCTTCAGAAAGCATGTGAGTTTACCGCCACCTTTATTTACAACAACAAAAAAAACACCATATGTTGAACATGTTGCTGGATATCCAATCTCTATGCAAGCTTAGTTTTGAGTTACAAAAACCCTGGCTATTATCAGTTGTGTGTTTCAAGCATTTGAAGATTACCTAACTGCTAAAACAACCACCAAATTATTATTTTTTATAATTTAAAAACAACCACCAAATTATAACTTTTATGCAGCTGTATTTCTAATCAAAGTCAAACTAATATTTGTCACATCTGAAAATTTACCTGCCTTAAATATTGTTTATCAGCCATAAAACTTTGTGTATTATTTTATGAATGGGCAGAACAAATTTATTTTAATTTATTAAGTTTAAAATGCAATGAAATTGTTGCATAAATATAACTTTTGTTTTATTGAACTGCAATTAATTAGCAAACATAATAATAAAACAAATTGTATTATTATTATTATTAATAATATATTATAATTTTTTTATTTCTTTGTTAATAACAGCAAATTCCAAAACTAATATTTAAGGTTAGTGTAGCCCATAGACTCTAAAAGGTATGGATGTAGTATCTGTGAGGTCATCCATAGGGTTCTGAAGAGCGCAAATTAAGCAACAAGTAGGCATTTTCTGCGCGCATCATTGCACTCACTGGGGTTTACCAAATAAGGGCAAAGAGGCGGAGCTACAAACGCCTGCTAGCATTTTGCTTAGACAGGCTTTTCTTTGGGAGAAATGCTTCATACTTTATTACCTGCGACTTGTTTGTGTTCAACATGTGCTTGGTTGTAGACTATATCAATAAAGTGTTTAGTCTTTTTAAAACACTGTTGTAATACATTGAGCCACTAAACATTGTTCTTATGATGTTTTTCTACAGGAGAAAAACGTGAATTACTTTTAAATACTTCAAATATAGTCTGTGTTAGAAAATGCAGGGCTATTTATGAAATCCAGGCAAAATACTGTATGACAACGTTTCAGATGACCTACAGCTAATCAATCTGTCAGATTCTGGAGTGCATTACAGGTCTAAAGAAAATTATAAATGATCTTAAATAAAACAAATACATTTATAGATATGGTATATAAGTAAATAATTTCCCTCACCTGGGAAATGGAGGCAACTTGAATGGTTTGTGAGCACAATTAAGTGCACACTGCATGCCATATTATCTAATAATTGTAGGAAATAATTCCAAAAGGCAATTGCCTGTGTAAAGCCACATAAAACACAAAAATATGATGTATTTGCTGAGCCGGAATCAGCTGAGGTGAAATGACGGCGACCAGCCAAACCAAGCTGTAACTCAAATGGCCAAAAGTTGTCATGAAGGGTAATATTAGCTATATGCACCAAAACCATCTTTTGAACCAGGCTGTAAAAATGTTTTTATCAGCTGTAAAATTGGCCAATTTACCATTGCAGTCAGAAATTGTCTGGATTTCCTGGAGCCAGCCCCCAAAGGCGAGTCGATGAATTGCAGTTTTAGTTACTTCCGTATTAGCTTCCTGAGGGAGAGCGGGAGGTTGCTGCTAGGCTGTAGAGATTTTATTTTGGTGGAATACTGCAGCGAAACCTATTTATTTATTTATTTAGAAATTATTGTCTTTTGTTGAAAACAAATTTAAAAAACAAGTACATAACAAACTTTGAAGGATATTTGGTCCATGTTGCATTTTCAAATGCAAATTTAGTGTCTGAAATTCACTGCATTTACAAGCCACTCTGAAATCACTATTATGTTATTATGAACTGATAAATCTTAAGATCTAGTACTGCACATCAGATTACCTATTTATTCATTTCCAGGACAGTTTATCTCATTTGATAATCACATTTTCATAGATTGTTACTGGCCAGCTGATTTCAGGCTCAAAACGACTCTAATATTTGCTCTGTAAGCATTAGTGTGATGACGTGTACAGTGAGCATTCTGTTGTGCACATTGTGCTTTGCCTCTTCAGGAGATTGATGGCGATGCTCTTCTCCTCCTGAAAAGTGACATGATCATGAAGTACCTGGGACTCAAACTAGGCCCTGCTCTCAAGCTCTGCTATCACATCGACAAGCTCAAACAAAACAAGTTCTGACCGTCTCTGACCCTACAGATGGACTGACTCTCAGTATTTACTCTTACTCGCTTTGTTGTAGTACAGGATGTTTTCATCCCACATTCTCTGGTCATTCGAGGACAAGCTCCAGATTTTTTTTCTACCAGTATATTGGGACATTTCAGCGGCCAGAACGTTTCCTTTTTCTAATTTTCAACTGTACAAACATTTTATCGATTGCTTGTTTTCTTAACATTAACTTAAGTCGTCTCTGCTGCTTTCTGGGATTTTTGGAGTCCTCAAGTGAGAGATATGTGTAAACCTTGCGTCAAACGGACGGAGTTGTAACATGTTTTAGGTCTCATTTTTTACAGAGGAACGGACTCTGTCTAAAACCCTGTGAACTTCAGCCACCTGCTGGTGAAAAGGAGTCACTGCAAGCAGGAATCATTCAGCTTTTTATTTTCAGAAAGCTCTTTCAACAACCGAGGAGATCACTTATACACAGCATTCAGCATTGTTTTCGTTTTTTTTTTACGGATACGCACACAACCTTGGCAGGGTACAACTATGAACCATTACACTTTTGCAACCAGCAAATAACAGGCACAAATTCACCTCTGTTGGACCAGTCATATTTTCTTTGGAAAGCCTCTTGGAATCAGAACTTAACACAATACACTACTGTTTTACAACACGGCATTACAAACATTAGTAATGCACACCAGGTGCTGTTCCTCAACCAGCAAGTCAACAACTATACCGGTACTTTGTGTTTCATTCTGTGGACCAAATACATAGAAAGGTCTCATTACTCTAAAAATATTTTGTTTTTTACCATTGAAAAGCTGCTTTGACACTACAAATATCAGCTTGTGAATTACTTATACAATATGTAGCACTTTACAATAGGGTTCCATTCGTTTAATACATTGGGTATCATGAACCAGCAATGTACTGTATATTTATGAAGGTTAAGGATAATTTTTAATATATACTACTGTTCAAAAGTTTGGGGTCAGAACGTTTTTTTTTAAAAGATAATTTATTCAGATGGGGTGCATTTAATTATTATAAGTAACAGAAGAAAATGTAACAATTATTTCAAATGAATTCAGTTTTTATTCATCAAGGAAAGGGAACACAGTCTAGACAAGTAGCTGCTTAAATTGATACATTAACATTGTAATAATATTTTATAAGATTACTATTTGAATTTATTTTTGATTAAATAAACATGGCCTTGGTGACCATAAGAGACTTTTAGAAACATGTTGTGGACCCGATATTCAAAACAATTTCAAATATTTAAAAGCATGAATAATAACATTATTAATTAAGGATGCTTCGATCGATGGCCTAAGATCGGTATCGGCTGATAATCATATTTCATGACTCAGATCGGTACTTGCTGATCTGGCCGATCTCATGGACCGATTGCAAGTGTTTGTTTATAAGTTAACAAGCAGAGGAAGAGGCACATGCACACCTGTATATTATACACCAGCAGTGCTAAAACACACGAGGAGGTAAATGATGTGTGAATCCATGAGCGATCGATGTGCTCACATCACAACAGCTAAATAAAATATATACAGATGTGGTGCAACCTCTGTTTATACAGTTCATTGGCACCACTCGTGCGAGGTCTTTGTTGCAGACCATTGTATATCCAATGTTTTGAGCTGCTGTGAGGGGAGCTGAGTGCTCGCCATGACATGTCCACACTAAATGGTTATGAGAGATGTGTTTAAGGGATTATATGCAGCATTCTTCATTTATTCTCTTAGGTAAAGAGAAAGCTCCACTTAAGTTTCATACTTAGAGGAAAGTGTGCTTTATGCAGCATAAAGCTTGAAGCATCAGTATCGGCCGATCACCATGACAAGGAATCGGTACTCTGTATCGGCTGCAAAAATCCTGATCGAAGCATCCCTAATATTAATAAGAAACTATGAGTGCACAATGGGATAAATTACCATTAGATTAATAAATGCTGTAAATGAGTTTATTCATTGTTAGTTCATTATACTTAATGCATTTACACATAAAAAAGGATTGAACTTTATTGTATTGACATGTTTCAAATCATCTTTAGGTTATGTAAATTGCTCTGATTTTGTCAAACTAGCATTTTGGTCTTTGTGGATTAGATACAGATTTTTTTTATACACAATAACAGTGTGTGCATGAACACAAGCTGTTTTTTTTTTTACTGCAGCTTACTCACATGTCATGCAATGAAAAAAGAGTAATATTAGTCTCCTGGTGCATTTCAGGAGTCAATAAATTGTATTTTTATTTATTTTTATTATTATTATTATTATTATTTTACAAATTACATTGCTGTATTAATTTGTTTTGGGAACTTAAAGGACTTGTTTATCCAAAAATAAAAACATTCTGTCATTATTTATTCACTGCGTTGTTCCAAACCTGTGTGGCCTGTATAAATGAGCTCTCATTCCAAACACACACAAAAAAGTCACACAGGGTTGAAACGATACAAAGGTGAGTAAATCTACGTGATGACCAGACTGAAATGTATTTGGGTAACTATCTCTTTAAGTCTATCCTGATATCTTAAAGTGAATTACAACCAAGTGTATGACTTTTCTGTATCCACAATCACATGTAAATATGACAATTCATGTAGTGACAAATAAAGTAACACAATCCCACACATCCAGCTTTAACATGCAATCAGCTAGACCTCAGCTTTAACATGTATTTGCTGTGCTAGACTTTATTGTTGTACAATCTGCCTGTTCAAGCCACTGCAATGCTAACTTGAGCATCTGTACAGATTCATTGTCTATACTTTCACATCAGGGAGGCTGTTTGAGTGGTCCGTTTTTTTCCCCCCCTTCCTCTCGCTCTCTTTATGTAGCACCAATTGTCCTGGGTAATAGCTTTCTCAATGAAAAATGCGCAAGTGGAGAATCATAAAAAATGTTGGCACCAGAAAGTAATAAAGGGAATTAATCAGTGCGCTCTTAAATCTGGTGCCACATTTAGAGGTCAGGGTTCTTTAAAAGTGAATCTACTGATCTGAAAAAGAAAAGAAAAAAAAAAAGTTCCCTTCTGATTGGTTGGAAAAAGGTATAAACAAGGGGGTTTGTGCTTTAGTCATGCAATGTTTTAAACACAAATGTCCTAAAATTATAAAATAATTATCCATGTGTTATATATATCCTTTTGTATTAGCTTTAACCCTTTATAGGGCACTCATTGGAAAAACCTGAGGGGGTTATGGAGTTATTACAAGACCTTTGAACATTTATGACTCTATGAAAAAATTCTAAGTTATTATATGTGATCCTGTACTACAAAACCATCCAGAAAATACATTGTTCATTCATTCATTCATTCATTTTCATTTCGGCTTAGTCCCTTTATTAATCAGGGGTTACCACAACAGAATGAATCGCCAACTTATCCAGCATGTGTTTTACTCAGCGGATGCCCTTCCAGCCACAACCCAGCACTGGGAAAAACTACATTGTAAAAGTCAAAATAATTTAATTTTTTGGCAAAAAGTATAGATGATCTTCCATGAAGAGGTTTTTTTTGTTACTTTGCCTTTATGTATATTTTAAAAATATTATTAGTAATATGCATTCAGGGACGGATTTAGGAATTTTAAGCATTTCTGGCCATGGGGCCCAAAAGTTCTAAAATCCACTTTTTGTACTTTATTTATAATGAATTAATTTTTTTTTCTTATGTCACTCAATCTCCTTTTCTATATTTTGTCTTAATGCAAAATAATAATAACAACATATAAAGCATCTTGTAAAACTTTTTAAATGATTTGTTTTCTTAAACTGAATTCACAGTACTTCTGATAATATTTTTTCTTTTGGAAAAAGTCTTATTTGTTTTATTATGGCTAAAATAAAAGCAGTTTTATTAAAAAAAAACATGTAAGGTCAAAATTATTAGTCCCCCTTAAGCAATTTTTTGTTTCGATTGTCTACAGAACAAACAATCATTATACAATAACTTGCCTAATTACCCTAGCCTGCCTAGTTAACTTAATTAACCTAGTTAAGCCTTTAAATGTCACTTTAAGCTATATAGAAGTATCTTGAAAAATCTAGTAAAATATTATTTACTGTCATCATGGCAAAGATAAAATAAATCAGTTATTTGAAATGAGTTATTAAAAATATTATGATTAGAAAATCTCTCCGTTAAACAGAAATTGGGGAAAAAATAAACAGGGGGGCTAATAATTCTGACTTCAACTGTATTTATTTGGTGGCTCTCAGATTTCCTGGGGCCCTAAGCTGCCGCTTACCTTGCTTATTGGTTAAATCCGCCCCTGTATGCATTGCTTAGAAGTCTTTTTTTAATATTTAATTGTTTTTCAGAATCCATAATTTAAAGTAGTTGCATCTCTGAAAAATACTATTCTATAAGATCAACTGAAAGCCTATTTATATGATGTATCAAACTCAGACTCCTAAAATTGAATCTTATGACTGGTTTTGTGGTCCAGGATCACATATATGGTAAAGGGTTCAAAGCATTTAGTTTATTTTGGGGAGCTCAAACTGTGGGAATAATATCTTGTTTGTTTACCCTTTGAGTAATAGCAGCACTGAGCTTTTAAATATGTTTGCGAGCACTTCTTTCTATGGCTGCACTTAACTAAACTCTACTTCAAGTAGAAAGCCTTGACACTTTCATAAGTCTTTAATAATATTTGGACAGTTTATGACCTCACGCAGATAATCTGCTGACCCTGCTGGCTCAGATGTTCCTGGCTGGATGTGACCAGTGTTTGTCAGGAACATCAGAGTGTTTTGAGGCATAATCTATTTTTCGGTGTATTTCAGGTTTGCGTTTGCCTCCGCATCACGTCATAACTTGTCATGTTTTTTTTATTTTTTATATAATGGTAACTAAGTGTACATTTATGAATGCTGCTCTTCATGAACGTCCCATGCAAGGTTGTTTAAATTTGTTAACTCACAAGAGTTTTAATGGAAAAAGAGGGACTTCGACACGGACCATTCATGTTGGTGCTATAATATGACTGTATTTAATGAATGATATGATTTTGCTTTATTTCTTCAGATAGGCTTCAGTGTTGTGCACTCTTGTGACTGACGACAGGTTGCGTGTCTGTTTGTGAGGCTAATATAAAGCATTATGAAAGAGTCAGAATAAAGCATTATGAAAGCCTTTAAGCTGTATTTGTGCTTGTGTGTGTGACTATCACTGAGTATATTGCTGTTTGTATTTCCTGTATCTCTGGTGAAGGACACGGCTAGCTCACGCACACACAAATATTACATCATGTTCAGGGTCACTCGGAAACTTTCAGAATAAAAGCTTTTCTGCACTTTTAGAAAGCTCTAATACTTTTCCATCGATCAAGTCTTGCCTTGTTGAACAACACTAGCGGTTTGTAAAATACTTGTGCAAATTTTTTTTATTTGACTGTCAAATTTACTATGTGTATTCAAGGAAAAAGTGTGTCATCGTGTGGCTTTGTGTCACAGCAAGAGACAAAAAAAGAAAATTATATCATCCTTTACTGAATTTCTTCACAATATATAAACATATAAATATATTTCCCTGCTTCGAATGTTAGCACTCGATTGAATGGGCATTATCAGTGGTTATCAGCTGATAGATATGAGCCAGTAGGGGTCTTCTGCACATACTGGTAGTCTCAGAAGGCTGTTATCATCCATCCACATGGCTAATCAGCTATACTATAATAGAGAAGACTCCAGATCTGTTTTTACATTACTGTGACAGTTGGGGTAGGGGTTAGATGTTAAAGGGGTGGTCCACTGTGTATTTTTAAGGCTTGGCTGTTTATAAGATGCAAAACAATGTGTGCTCATGCTTCACTTGTAGAAAATTATGCTATTTTTGTTCATATATCTTATTATATACAGTAGCAGTATTATATACAGCTACTCAGCTAACATGAAAACGGCTGTCATATTTCCTAGTTCCTCTGTAAGGCCCGCTCTCAAGAGGCTCTGATTGGTCCTCCTAACATAATGTGAGCACACAGCTCACGCCTGCTCTCTAAAATAAAATCTGACAAGTGACTTTCACATATATTCGGAATAAGCATGTGTAAGTTAAATAAAGCATTCTCATATCTTTTGCAAATTTGTTATTTGAGATGTAAAATGTACGGAAAGCAGCCACATAGAAAGACACTCATAGAGAGACACTGCACGCGCTACTGAAGATTGTGGCTGTTTACAGAGGTTTGACTGATAAATATGAATTTGTAGCTAAATTGTTAGCCAAACAGCATTTCCCGTTGTTTGCATCCTTGTTTACATCCTCGCTATAACATACCGTTAACGCTAGAAACTGTGCCTGTAGTTGATCAATTTTAACAAATAAAAATACTTACAGGTTGTGGCTCACAGTCAGCAGCTTCGTCTGTTTTAACCGAATCCAGCACTGAACTGGAAGAGATTCTGGAAGTTCTCCTTTGTCAAATGCTAGCACTTTATCTTCTTAAAATATAATTCTCTGGAACATAATTTAAATTAAACTGTAAGCACTTCTCTCTTTGTGTCATGTCCTTTGGAAGCCCAAATACAAAAACAGAAGAAGCTTTGTGGAAATAGCAAAGCTAATCTATCTATCTATCTATCTATCTATCTATCTATCTATCTATCTATC
>CAIGQZ010035027.1:15013230-15025411 GCA_903798205.1 Danio tinwini
TCTGTCTGTCTGTCTGTCTGTCTGTCTGTCTGTCTGTCTGTCTGTCTAGATGTCACTGTACTGTCTAGATGTACTGTAGTTAAATTTAGTGTCTATGTCTATATGTATATTTACAAGTATGTCTATGTAGTTAAATGTAACCATACAATTAATATATGAATCCAGTTGGCATAAAAGTACGAAACAGCTTAATTCCGTTAACGCTTTAACATTTTTGTAATTTATGTTGACTCAATTGTGATTAACATTCACAATTCTGCTTATTATACAGTTAAAGTCAGAATTATTAGCTGCCCTGAATTATTAGCCTCTCTGTTTATTTTTTTCTCCAATTTTTGTTTAACGGAAATAGTTTTTCAACATTTCTAAACATAATAGTTTTAATAACTCATTTCTAGTAACTGATTTCTTTTATCTTTGCCATGATGACAGTACATAACATTTTACTAGATATTATTCAAGACGCTTCTATACAGCTGAAAGTGACATTTAAAGGCTTAACTTAACCATGCAGGTTAGAGTAATTCGATTAATCATTGTATAATGATGTTTTGTTCTGTAGACAATCAAAAAAACAGATGGCTTAAGGGGCTAATAACATTACCCTTAAAATGGCTTTAAAAAAAATCAAAACTGCTTTTATTCTAGCCAAAAATAAAACAAATCAGACTTTCTCAAGAAGAAAAAATATTATAGGAAACACTGTGAAAATCCTTTGCTCTGTTAATCATCATTAGGAAAATATTTAACATTGAAAAAATATTTAACATTGAAAAATTCAAAGGGGGGCTAATAATTATAACTTCAACTGTATATATATATATATATATATATATATATATATATATATATATATATAGGCTTATTATTATATTGTATTCTTTCCTGTTGTGCTGTGCTTATGGTCCTCTACATATAGGTGGCACTGTTGTATCTTAAATGTGCTGTAAGTAAAAAGAGCCAAAACGCAACATGGGTTATTTATGATCCTACCCTCCCTCTCCCCTACATGTAAATATTGAAAAGTTAAACAAAACACCTCTGGTGTATCTCAAAACTACATTTATTACTGAAAACGGGACCATCCTACTCGTTAAAAAGAGTGGGAAACTCAATAGTTACAATCAGATTGTATGCAATTATTTAGCCTTAAATTTAAATCCATTCAGACCGGTTGATAACTAAAAGCTTTTAGTCATGGATATTTTCTTATTTCTAATTATATTAACCTGCTTTCTTCAAGGCATGGAGTGCCAAATAAAGCATGCACATCACGAGCACTGGTTTCTGTTGTTGTTTTTTTTCCTCACTTTTTTTTGTTTATTGCTATCTGTTTATTTTGGGTCTGTTATTCTGATGGCATCAAAATGCAACCACGCACCAGGAAAAGATTACAGAAAATCAGACAGGTCAGACTCGCTCTATTGTTTTTCAACCTGGAGTGTCGTCAGAATACAGATTGAACACAAATGAATGTGCTGAAGAGGGAGAAAACAAAAAGCTTCTCAAGGCCGAAGAATGCCACTGAAGAGAACATGCAACAGCTGAACAACAAAACAGCATTTCCACATTAAAAGCAAAACATATGTGCTTCTGGACAAGTGTTACTGAACAACAACAACAAAAAAGGAGTCTAGAGGAGAAGCTCTAAAATTAATATTGAAAAGATACAGCATGCACCCAAAGGCATGCACCCAATTTTTATAAGAATATTGGGCAAGGAGAATGATAATGTTCCCTCTAGTGTAAAATGTAAAGATTCCCTTAAATACAATGATGTACTGTAATGTGGAAGTTGAGAATTGTTTGAAATCTTGCATGTTAATTAAGTGGGTTGTGTGTGTGCTTGATAATGTTTTATAGGCTGTGAATGTGCATTAAAGTAAGGTTATTATAGTTTTGCACTTTAATTTTTTATTTTAATACAATTTTTAAATTTGTTGTGAATTTCAGTTTAGTTTTTGTTTAATTCATTAATGGTTAAGTTAGTTGTTGGTTGTGAACACGTTTCTTTTTTTATGTGTGGAAATGGGAAGATCATTTCACCAGTGTGGAACATTGAATGAAAAGGTTTTGGAAAGTGACTTATAGTCTCTCTGAGCTCACTCACTGAACTGAGGTTCCTGGAGGGGATGTAGACCTTCAGGGGCAGGTAGAGGTAGGAGGGTGCAGTGCCAGTGGCTGTTCTGTAAGCAACCATCAATGATTTGATCTTGATCCAAGCTTCGACCAGTAACCAAAGCAGAGAGGTGTTACTCTTGGGCTCATTGAAAAACATATGAGCTGCAGCGTTCTGGATCATCTGTAGAGGTTTAAGGGTGCAGGATGTTAAAGATCATAAAAGCTTAAAATCACACAAGGGAGAGTAAACGATGAGGTAATTTGGGGTGAACTAACCCTTTAACTAATGGAGCATTTCTATTTATTTTTTAGATTTTGTTTTAGTAATTCTAGTTTAGCAGAGTTAACAGAACACGTCCGCACACCAAACAAAGTTTATTTTCACAATGGTCTATCACTCATAGATCTATCAGTCATTATATGTGCAAACTTTTTAGAAGTTGATTGTATTTCTTTAAATTGGTTGGATCCAATTCGATTTTTTTTAAAGGAACTGATTTGGAATTTAACACTTGAACTGATACCAATTCTAAATAGTGTTCTACACTCTACACTGTGACTGCAGTACTTATTACAGTTTTTCTCAGTCACTTTGGTGCATTTCTCACATCACTTTACATTTGCTCAACAGTTAATGCATTTCTTAAAACAATTAGTACAAACTGCAAAACCTAGTGTATAACCTGCAAACGTGTGTCACTTGCTCAAATTGGATAGCTCAATCCTCAAATGCAAGTATTCATGTCAATGAAAGTGTCAGTGTCATCAAGATGATAAGGCCTGACACCATTGTTTATGAACAAAATAGTCAAATGGCTTTGTCATGTTTTCATTATAACAGTTTACTTTGTACATTTTTTCCAATGCAAAAAAGTCAGATTTTGGTGACATGTCCTGAAAATGCTCAAGACAGCACTACTGTATATACTATTTGCACAGCCATTTGAAAACTACAGTAAAGTTAGACATCACTGCATTTAGTGAAGTATCTGAGTACAAGACACTGAATATGTATGTTTTACATTTGTACTGCATATACTCTTTGCAATTCTAATTTATTCACAGCCTTGTGCAAAAGATTAAATACACCCACATTTACAACAAACACAAACTCCTTTCGGGTAGAGCTGTGCACAACTGTAAACCATATTGCAGTACATATTGGAACTGAACCTACAACATACACAGGTCTGTAAATCATTCATGAAATTGTTCAATTTAGAAGACATTTTCAGGAAAAAAAAAAGATTTAAATATTTTTATAAAATTTGCTTGACAGATTTTGACAACTAGTTCAACATTTTTGTATGTAATGACTCAAGTAATGAAATGAGGACAATTAGTTTTATATGGAATGACTATTTAGCATCCACAAGTTTTGTTAATTTGGACTGACATGACATAAGCAAACGATAATGTTACAAACAGCAGAGAGTTGTATGAAAGAAATTCATGCATGTCCAAAAGCATTTGCAATTTGTTGGAAGGAATGAGAAACTGCTACTATGATGTGCACAAATGACTAATTGTTTTGAGAAATGCATTAACTGTTGTGCAAATGTAAATAGAGTTGTGAGAAATGCACCAAAGCCACTGAGAAAAACTGTTCAATTCTTTTATTTTTAGGCTTTTTGCCCATATTCATTATGAAAGTGCAAACACTATTAAAGGGATAGTTCACCATAAAAATTTTATTATATAGCCATTTACACCCCTCACATGTTCGAAACCTGTTTTGAGTTTTTTCCTCTGCTGAACACAAAAGCAAATATTTTGAAAAATACTGGTTGCTGGGACTTATTAATTGCAATAGTAATTTTCTCCTACTATGGAAGTCGATGGGTCCCACCAATCATCATTCTTCAAAATAACTTTTTGTTTTCAGCAGAAGAAAGTAACTCAAATACATTTTGAACTAGTGAAGGGCATTTAAATAATGACAATTTTCAGTTAACATTTAGTCATTTAGCAGACGCTTTTGTCCAAAGCCCCTTTTACTTGATGAGGCATTCAGCAATTCAACAAGAAGAGTCAATACACACAAGCAATGCTAGTTATTCAAAGTAACTTGTTTGTGCTCAGTGATTAAGTGCTAGATTAAGAGTGTTTTTTTTTCTACAGGTGGTCTTGGTTTTATTCACCAGGGTTAAGGTGATCTCAGAAGAAATGTTTTTTTTGTTGTCGTTTGAAGGATACCAGTGATTCCGTAGTCTGTGTGGGAATGGGAAGATCATTTCACCAGTGTGGAACATTGAATGAAAAGGTTTTGGAAAGTAACTTATAGCCTCTTTGAGCTCACTCACTGAACGGAGGCTCCAGGAGGGGATGTAGACTTTTAGGGGCAGTTGGAGGTAGGAGGGTGTAGTGCCAGTGGCAGTTCTGTAAGCAACCATCAAGGATTTGAACTTGATCCAAGCTTCGACCGGTAACCAAAGCAGAGAGGTGTTACAAGGGCTCTCTTGGGCTCATTGAAAAACATATGAGCTGCAGCGTTCTGGATCATCTGCAGAGGCTTAAGGATGCAGGATGTTAAAGATCATAAAAGTTTAAAACCACAAAAGGGAGAGTAAATGATTAGGTAATTTGAGGTGAACTAAACCTTTAAGTAATGGAGCATTATTTTAATTATACAACCATTCTGTCTGGTTCTCGAATCTGATTGGCTGATAGCCATGCAATATTCTGCAATATCAGAACTCGTTCAGCCTCCTCAATCTTGTGTTATACTCTAAGGACTATAGTTTGACAAATATTGCAGCTATTGGACAACATAATGCACTTTTGAGGCTTTTTTAGGTGAGAATGTGGTTGTTTAGATTGAAACTATGCAGTTTATAAGGAAGTGCCTATTTTAAATATTTATAATTTTGGAGATATCTTTTTGGCTGCCCATCTGTTTGTTTCTAATGAGACTCCTGTTTTTGTCACTGCAGACTAGTTCAGTAAAAAGAAAGAAGAAATGCCCGCATGTGTTTAGCGGTTTTCCTTATCACAAACACAACTGTAATCTGGTAGTGTTTCTGGTAGTGTTTGCTTTGCTTTGGCTTTTTCTGAGAAATCTCTGTAGACTGATGGCATTTCATGCTGTTCAGCCTTATAATCTTAAAATGTGAGGAAAATCACCTGTTTTTTCATCACTTTAGACATTACACTAGAGAAATATTTAAATACTAGCTCTAAAGTGACATTTGTAAAAGTAGCAACAGTTTCTGCTGTTCTGACAGCAGCTGCAGATGTGAATGAATGGCGGAAGTAGTTCTTCATACGAAAGGATTTTGAGACTCTTGTGTTTGATTTTCTTTTTTATATACACAAACTGTTGTATAAATGCAATATCACACTTTTATCAGTGTGATATGGCAATATATCGTCACTGGTGGAACACTAAGGCACCCGGCCTGTGGCCAATATACATATATGCTACTCGTGTGATATTGCTTACTTGTTAAACGTAAAGGGTAAATGAGAAAAAAAAAGAATTATGAAAACTGAGCATAAATTATTAAACAATTTCTAAAATCCAGAAATCTTTTCCAGAAATGACTTTTGGACGGCAGTATATATTATGCCACATGAAAGAAAAGGCATGCCCTCAGCAGCGCAGGCTTCTTAAAGAGAACTGCTGGAGTTTTATCTGTCAACTCAAATGAGCTCATCTCAAAGATGGCAGAGTGAAGACGTGTCTCTCATGTACATACCTCTTATCTCTTTAGGACGAGCCAGATAAGCTGTACTTTGGCACAAATATGTCAAATAGAGATACTGAAAGATCTCTGTATGCCTCGAATACCATAACAAGCCCTCATCTCCTCCATCCGTTCGCAGTTCATGTGTTTTTAAATGGGGGACAGCAGCCGATGAGAAAAGAAGAAACAGCTTATTGGATCTGACAGACGGAGAGTGGGATATGTCGTGCCCTCCCCTGTGGGTTTCCTCTAAATCCTGTTTGAGTAGTCATTTTATTCTGAAATAGTTTGTAAGACATCCCCCTATGCCTCAGGAAATGAAGATGAATAGATTGGTTTTATTTGCTGCTGCTTCATCATCATTACGTCCCTTTCTTTTTCTCATTTATTCTCTCCTGTGACAGTTGTAAAAGGACACGTTTTAATGTTACACGAATGAAGAAAGGCGCAGGATTAAAGGAAGCGCAGAAGTGATTTTAGCTAATTGCTTTGAGATCAGTGCATGTATGTATGCGCACATGTTTTCTTAGAGCTCGGCTTTTTGTTTTGGTGATTACATGCACCAAGGAGCAAATGACGGAAACATAACTAAATCCAGACTTGATTACAGAGCGACAAGCGGAGAGAATGAGATGGGGGGGACAGGGGAACTTCTGTGTATATTTGTTCCTTCAGATTTTGGCATGAATATGTTTTCTGTTGGGCTCAAATGATGATATTACTAGGCGTTGACTGGCAGATTGTTGGCCACACGGTTTGCATGTTGAAAATTAACATTAGAGCTGATGAAGGTTTGCTCAAAACTGACATCATTTACTCAACCTTTACTTGTTCCAAACCATTTTGAGTTTCTTTATTCTGCTGAACACAAAATATATATTTTTTTTTATTGAAGAAAGCTTAAAACATGCTGCTATTGACTTCCACAGTTTTTTTCTTCTACTGTGTAAATCAATGGTTACAAGTTTTTAGCTTTCTTCAAAATATCTTCTTTTGTGTTCAACAGAATAAAGAAACTCAAAAAGGTTTCAAGAGTTCACACTTAGCTGATGATTGATTATAAAGCGCGTTTGGCATGCTGTTTTGGGAGAGAGCCCTAGGGGGCAAGTGGGGAGTTTGAGCTCAGGTAGATCTCGAAAACTCCCCTGCTTATTTATTGCTAATGACAAATTAGGCATATGAGAGATATACTGCTGACTAAAAGCTCATCTATGGTCCAATTTGGTTTGGTCAATTTACTTACAGTATGTTTCATGTCTTTGGACTGTGGGAGGAACCTGAGGGAAACCCATGTGAGCACAGGGAGAACATGTACACTCACTGCTTACTTTATTAGTACCACCTTAATCCTTCTTGGCTTAGATTCAACAAGGTACTGGAAAATCCCTCAGCGATTTTGCTCCATACTGACATGATAGCATCACACAGTTGCTGCAGATTTGTTGGCCGCACAACCTTGATGCGAATCTCCCATATCACCACATCTCAAAGATGCTCTATAAGGATTGGGATCTGGTGACTGTGGAGGCCATTTGTGTACAGTGAACTCATTGTCATGTTCAAGAAACTAGAGATGATTTGCGTTTTATGACATGGAGTGTTATCCTGCTGGAAGTTGCCATCAGAAGACTCTGAGGTCATAAATGGATGGACATGGTCAGCAACAATACTCGGGTAGGCTGTGGCAATGACATGAAGCTCAATTGGTGTCAATGGGCCTAAAGTGTGCCAAGAAAATATCCCCCACACCATTACACCACCACTACCAGCCTGAACTGTTGATATAAGGCAGGATGGATCCATGCTTTCAAGAAACTCTGGTTATTTATGGTGCGTGAGGAATCACTTGATTGGTGAATCATGTGTTAGTTAATGTGGAACCAGCCGTGGTCAATCATAAGCACGTGATCCTCTCGAAATTAGTTTATAAATAAACTTCACGTGAAACCACACAAGGATGAGTAAGTAATGAGCGCATACATTTTTTTGTGAACTATCCCTTTAATGAATCCATGTAGCAAATCCTCTCTCTGTTGGTAGTGTACAAATGATCAGACACTCAAAGTTGGAATCACATAGATGTTTTATGCTGCTAAAGAGAATCATGACAGCTTAATAAGCTATACTGTCAGAAGAAAACTGGCACTAAGTAGGTATCCACAAAGGTACTTTTGCACCATTCCACCAATTCGCCATTGGAGTTTAACATTGTTTGTAACACCATTCAAGCATTTTTTTGCCTTGTCACAAACAGTTTATATATCACCAGTTATATACAACATCACTTGTGCAGTTTCTTAATGCATGTCTCACTGAATGTATTGCTACACAGAAGATATTGACTACATCATACAGTGTTTCAGTCTCTCTAAGGGAATAACCAAGTCTATTATTGCAATCGACATTAAAATATGATGTTGCCATCATTTCATCAAACAGACATGACATTTTAATACCATCTCAGCAGAGGGTAAGATTCAACTGTGGGTTATCATTATGTCTATACTCCGACTGTAAGCCACAGAGCAGCAGTTCAATAAAGAATGTCCTACAACAGCTGAAATCCACCCGGAGACCGAGCAATGATCACACCGACAGCTTAGGTGAGATTCTCCATCTCCAGCTTAATTGAAATGCCAAAAAAAGAGCTGTTCTACATGTGTGAGAATGACAGGTACAATTTTTCAGCCCCCAGTTTTTTTGCCTGTGGTGCTCCGCGGCAGAGGACTCGTTTTATTCCCTAAAGTTGATCCACGAGTTTGGGAGTTTGGGATAGATGAAATAACCCCTCTGAATTTCCAAGTCAAAGAATTAGCATTTTTTGTTCTGCGCTCTGGGGAGTTACTTAAAGGAAATTTACATTTGAGCTTAAAACACCGAATTGGCTGTCAGCTTTTTAGCTTCAAATTTGCATATGAAAAAGAGGACATAATCATAAAGAATGGTGTGCTCTGCTGGGAAACTATGTTGGTTGTGCAGAGCAGGGTGGTTTCAGAAAGGTTGTGCCTGTCAAATCCTTTTAGATAAGTTGTGAAGTTAATCTGCAAGTTGCTACTCTGCAAAAATGCTAGGTTCATTCAACAAATATTTGGGTAAAATATGTACAAGCCCAGCTGTTGGGTTAAAATGTTACCAGTGGTTAAATTTATCCACACTTTATGCTTGAAAAACAAAACAAAACGTAGTCATAGTCTATGATTAGAACTTAAAAACAAAGGAAAACTGATGTCAGTTGTTGTGATTAAAAGTGATTAAACCACAGTTAAACTAAGTCAGTACTAAACTCCTCAGTATTTTATTTGCACATCTTCAGAACACAGTTTAGATAAAAGGATTTACCAAATTACTAGTGTTGTATACTCCAAAAAAAAATCCAGTATTATTCAGTATTTGAATAATACTACGTTTTTTTAACCATTATAAAAATTAAAAGGTAGAATATATCGAATATTACAATGTTTGGACAGGCTTGAAATTTGCTGTTTTATTTCAACGGAGTTAACTTATTAACAAGGGTTCGGCAGTGGAACCACATCTAACTTTGTCTCCTTAACCAGTCACCTACTCCCTAAAACTTTTTTAAAGCAGACCAGCCCTCTAGCACTGTTCCTCTCATTCTTTTTAACCTGCCCTCCCTCCCTCTATTTCCTCGTTTCCCATTCACAATCCTATAACTCTCTCTTCACTCCTACAGTACGTTGAATCAGGGGGTCCAATCACTCTACCAAAATATTAGAGAGATCCCATCCTACAATAAAGTCTAGCTCAAAATGTGGCTTGGTCCATGCTGGTGAAATTGTAATTTAGGGTTTATTTCATTTGTGCTGAAAAAAATACAGGCTTCTGTGTTTCATAATAATGATTATGAAAAATAATGATGATCATAAATTTTACATAACTAATCAAATAATTGCACAAATAAATTAAAAAGGATGCTTTACATGGTGTTTATTTAGTTGTGATTTCAAACTAAACTGGTTTATTTATTTCAGCATCGTTGTCATATTAAATGATAATTAATTAGCCAAAACCATAAGCATTATATACAGCACTAGTCTGCAGGGTGGTATTTTATATATATATAAAACACCCCATTAAAACTAAATTTCAGTCCTTGACATGAATGGCCTTACTCTTCCAAGTACCATCCCAGCTATGCACTTAATCTTAATTAGAGCTACAAGAAATATGGTCCCATTGTCCAAATGAAATCCATTCCATTTTATGCATAATAAAACTTGAAAAAGTACAGTTTAGCCAATTACTGACCTATTTTTCACTTCATAGAGCAAATGGTGCCTTAAAGTACTTTTTGCCTAGAGACTTGGTATTGTAACTTTTCTTTTTACCATTAAGTCTTACACTGCAGCCGAAAAACTAAATAATTGAAAATGATTATCCATTAATGATTTATGTTTGCACCTTTAAACAGAGTTTAGTTCAACACATAGTGAAATAATTTGGGCTTCATTTATTTATCCCAAGTTAAGGGAAAACTATATGAGGTAAGCAATTGCCTGATACTAGTGACGGCTGCTTTCATAATTGCTTAATGATGCTTTGAAACCTTTATGAATCTTTTGTTTTGAATCAGTGGTTCAGAGAATAATCCAAATTGGCAAAGTCATGCAATTTCAGTAAACATGGCTTTGTTGCATCACTACTATTTCGAAACGTTTAGAAAATTCAATGTTTCTCCATGTCCACATAAATCAAGAGGGTTCATTTAGATACCCCCCTCCCCCCTCAGTGTTGGATTACTAAACCGGTTTCATAGTTTTTAGCTGATTTTAACGAGACAATGAAAAGGAATAATATTAATTCATAGTCTCCTGTTGTCCAGTATTAGCAGAGCCCACAATGGAACAAACAATATAAACCTTTATAAAAAAAAGCATATTATGCACTCACTTATTATTTAACATTATTTGGTTATATTTTCGATTTAACATTTGAGCATGTTTAAAAAGGCCAATTGTAGTCTGCTTTTTGCCTGAATATTTGTGCCATGCACATGTTTTTGAAATCAGGTGTCATTAGCATATGCTTTTCTTTTGAATAATTTTGTGAAGCAACTGGTTTAACTGTTTTGAAGCTTTGAAAACCTTTATTTCTCTCATCACTCCCTTTACCAGTTTAACAACTGAACATTTTTAAAACAAATGCTTTTGAGTGCTGTGAAAATGTTTAGTTGTATGTTTAGAACACATATTTTCTCATTTTTAACAACAATTTATAAATCAGGCTCCTGAACATGAGGCTCCTGAGCCAAATTTCCTTGTTCACTATTTTATGTCAAAACCATTTACGTGAAGCTTAAAGTTGGTCCTCCAATTGCTGCTGTAACAGCTTTCGGTTTCACATGGCTTGGCATTTCCTCCTTTTCAGACACAAAAGTGCCACAGAGGTCAAGAATTGATGTTTGTTGATGTGGTCTGACTCGCAGTTGACTGCTCCAATACATCCCAAAGGTCTTTAGTGAGGTTTAGAGGTAGTTTTCCACCAAAGACACAGTAAATGATTTCTTTAAGGGCCTGGCTTCACACACAGAAGAACAGAAAAGGGCCAAATTCCACTAAAAATGCTTGCTCAGTAAGACTGCATGGCTGCTGACCATTCTGATCACAACATTGTGAAATCTAAATCTCTGTTTAGTAAAGAGTAGATTGTTTTTTCTGAATTCTGAAGTGATTAAAAACATTGAATCCTCTTGTATTTTGCATTGTGTGCTTAAATTGCAATATTATTAATAATAATGATAATTCCTTACATTTATATAGCACTTTTCTGGACACTCAAAGCGCTTTACACATTTTTGGGGGAATCTTCTCATCCACCACCAGTGTGCAGCATCCACCTGGATGACACAATGGCAGCCATATTGTGCCAGACCGCACAGCAGACATCAGCTGATTGGGGGAGAGGAGACAGAGTGATGAAGCCAATTATAATATGGGGAATGTTAGGAGGCCATGACGGACAGAGGCCAGTGGGTAAATTTGGCCAGGATGTCGGGGTTAAACCCCTACTCTTTTTCAAAGGACATCCTAGGATTTTTAATGACTACAGAAAGTCAAGACCTTAGTTTAATGTCTCATCTAAAAGACGGCGCTCACTGAGCTTCCCTTCACTATACTGGGGAGTTAGGACCCACACAGACCGCAGGATGAGCACCCCCTGCTGGTCTCACCACTTCCAGCTGAAACCTAGCTTTCCCATTTGGTCTCCTATCCAGGTACTGACCGGGCGCAGCCCAGCTTAACATCAGTGGGCAACCATGTGAGAGTTGCAGAGAGATAGCTGCTGGCAATCGACAATAACAAGTTTAAACCGGACCCTATACTATGGTTTTGAATGAGGACTATTAAAATAAT
>CAIGQZ010035027.1:15030411-15046655 GCA_903798205.1 Danio tinwini
ACTGTGATCTAAACAAGAAACAGGTGGAAGAAACCAATGACTCAAGTAATTTATATTTATGTAGTTGTATATATATATATATATATATACAAATGATCAAAAAAGGAAAATATAACAAAAACTATCTGCAAATCTGCAGTGGAAAAATAGCAGTCTTTAGTTTGTTTTCCTTTTGATTTCTTGGTTGTGTTGTCAATGCTTTTAAACATGGTTCATTTGTTTTAGTTACTTGTGTCATTGGTTGCATCCACCTGGTTCTTGTTTAGATCACAGTTAGGTGCGTCCCAAAATTGCATAATTATGCACTATTCAACACCATTTTGTAGTATAAATAGTGTAAGTAGTGCGTTCACAGTGAAAACTACAAATAATAAGTGCACTTTAATTACCTGGATGATGCACTTATTCAACCATTAAAATGAAGTGTGGAATGATGGACACTTCACTGACTCAACGAGAGTATGAGAGTGATTATACCGCCTCCTGATGGTGAATGCAGTTGTACTCATGGCAGGTATTATTTGGTACTTTGGTCATTTATTTCACTAATTTGGCAACCGTCAAACGTCATCAGGGAAACTGTTTGAATTTCCTCTTTGGTAAAAAACTATTAGTGTTTCATTTGGGATGACACTACATACATATAATATGCTGTTGAGCATGTAAGTGCATAAGTACATAGTGCATAGTGTATAGTGTGTCATTTGGGACGCAGCTACTGTTTAAGCAGTTAAACTTTTTCTTATGGTGCTGCATGTTTTTTTAGTCTGTTTGCTTTTATTTTGACTAAAATTTAAAGTTAAGCTATATTTGGATCCTCATCTGCAAAAGTTTACCGTTCAATTAGGTTTATAATACTTAAGTGTATTGATTAAGTTAAGCATTTCGTTTTTTCTTTTCTGTTCAATAGTTGTAATTTCCTATTGTTTTATAATAAAAAAGTTTCTTAACCTTTGTAATCTTGTGAATTCTGATAAATGTGTTTACATATAATTACCACATCAACAAGTGCAGATCGATTTACTTTTCTTCAGTATAGTTTACCATTGCCATAGACTGTATTTGTTAGTTGTGCCTGATTTGTTATAGCTCCTGTTTCAAAGTCTGGCAGGCCTCCCTTTCCTCAAACTCTGTTTTGAGTCATATCAGCCCACCCAACCCATTACCAATCAACATTCGCCTTGAAACAACTGCACTTCATCTCAGTAAGCATCAAACATTCCCTAAAACATGGCCTGCTCAGTCACCTCTTGTAGACTCTCATTCATCAACATTCCGTCTGACAGCCACATCTTATGAACACCAGTTAGCTCTCATCGTCCTCCCCAAATGGCCCATCTACCAACGTCTCGGCTACTAGATCATCCAAACAGAGCGACTGCATTCTCATATCACATACACACAGTCTGTGTAATGGGCTTGAAGAAACATACTGGTCGCACTATCAGTGTGTTTGGAGACAAAGGGAGATGACAGCTTTGATAGAGAAAGAGAGAGAGGATAAATGACAAACAGCATGGAAAATTCAAATTAAGAGATGTGGTGTGGTGTAGGAACGATACTGGGAGGAACGATATGGTTGGGAGGAACAAAGGGGTTGGGAGGAACGATACAGAACATGATAAATACAAATTTACAAAAGAGACGGCATGAGTCCAGAGCTAAGTGTGGTGTTTTTCTGATTGATTACCTTGGGATGTGCAGAGCTCACTCTCAAACTGTGAAATGGCTGATTGGGCGTAATTGGAAGGCATTCAGGGTTAACAAAAATATAGCCATAAATTGTGCTAAACTCCTTGCTGTGTCCTCCCTGGAACATTTTACCTGGGAAAAAGGGACTTGCCGCAGAGTGCTTTCACAGTGTGAGCTGAGCTAATCAGACTCATAATGCTTTGCAAGTCGTATGTGTGTAGAGGCCCAAAAATGTCTCAAAGCAGGGAACAGTTGGAGTTTCCTACTTCAACCCGAGTGCTCTTAGAAAATCAGGCTTGAGTCAGAAATGAACGCTCCATTCACCTCACGAGTCCAAAACAATCACCATCTTTGGTTTTATTCCTAAGTTCTAATTAGAAATAGGTACATAGGAACAGGAGCATGCATTAGAATAATAACAATTTACATATATTTTTATGAGTAATTAAATACTTAGGCGATTGTTTCAGGAATCATTAATTAAGCTGCTCTACATAGCAGAAAAACATTAAGGTTGGGCGAAAGTGCATTTGCAACCGAATAAAGATCCGGGGAGAGAGTATGTCCTCGGTGAGGGGCGATTGATTTTAGGTCTTTATTGGAGCAGGAGCAGATACTAAATCACTGCTAATTAATATGCTAAAACTTTCCCTCTAGCACTTATCTCTCACCACAGCAGCTTGGGCTTAATTATTTAATTACTTAAAGGAAAAACCCACCCTGAAGTGTAGATTTGAAGCTAGGCGAAGTAACCCTTTTGAAGCATACACATGCATAAATAGTCTCTTTTACTGACTTACTTTTACTGAGATTGTTTTAAAATTTTTGGAAGCGTATGGGAAAAGGTAACTTAAAATTTTTTATAACTAAATTAAATGATCTTTGCCATGATGACAGTACAGAATATTACCTTGGTTAAGGCAAGGCATTTGACAACAGTGGGTAACACTTTATAATAACTGCACACTATGAATCATTTATTAAGCATTAGCAAATAGTTAATCGTTATCTGTTAAGCATTAACTCTACATTAACAGATGTTAGTAAACAGCTTATAACTGCAGATGCAAATGTTCTGTTCTTGACCTATAAGCACAATGTGCTTAATGATTGTTTTCAGACTTTATTAATTACTAAATTAAATATTGCATCATTTACAAACCAGTTATTTGAGAGTGGTTGGTGGTTTTTAAAGATCATTCAGAATGAATTACAAAACTATTCAAATTAACATTTATATTATTCAGGCATTTATTAATAGTTAATTTGTATGATAATAAAAGCTTTATTAAATTCCTGTTTTGTGACCTAATCTAAAGTAAAGCCTTATAAATCCCTTATAAATGAGAATTAAAGGCTCAGTTAAATTTTTAACAGGAAAAAAGAAAATAAATGGCTGAATATTAATTATTTCTATACATTACATAGATATATACATAGATACATAAATAAAACTGTATCAAACAAAAAAATATTTGCAATCATAACTAAAATAAAATTAGCGTGCAGTTTAAACATTTGTAAAAGAACACTAAAATGTTGTATTATAAAATATTGTTAAATTATTATATTATTGTTTTATCCAATTTTATGTTACATTTTAACACTCTTGTTAACCCTGTTAATGTTTAAACTTTACAGTAATTTTATTTTTTTATAAGATTGACAAGATGTATTGTTCATTGGATACTGAGCCTTAATGATCATTTATTAGGGATTTATAAAGCATAAATAAATAAATCCTCACTTTAGGTCACAAAACTAGAGGAAGTCGAGTTAATAAAGCATTTATTAACATATAAATTAAAGGTGCAGTAGGTGATTGTCTTCAGAAACATTTTTTGTTGTGCTGGTTGAAAGTCTCTTCACATTCCAATAGTAATAGTTAAAGTAAATGATCTCAATGTATTTATATGTATTTTTATATTCTGGGTAGGGCATAAGACTAAAAAATTTTCATCCAATTAAATATTGTCGGGCTGACAATTCTCATAATTCTGCTAAGTAACTCAAATTGTCTGTCAGCAAATGTAGATTTGAACAACTGTTCACTAAGATCCACTGCACGCGCACCGCAGTCACGTGGACACGAGCGACAGCGGTCAAAACAAATGCTGAATCAAAACTTTTTCAAATCCTGAATGAATATTGGAGTTACTTTTGCACACTGGATGACACCATGGCTGAAGTATTTCTTTTAGACAAGTAATGTTATGTCTTAAAACTATTTTTGTCACCCAAAGCTGATGTAGATTTTGTTGTTACGAATGTATTATCTGCACAGAAGTGTTGTTCAGCCACTGAAATCTTCTGGCGAAAGATTGATGTGACTATTTTCAGTTTCATAAGGGACCTTTTATTGCATCGATAGTGTAGATTTTTATTTAGTTTAACAACAAAACATAAGTAAATAGCGCTATTCCCACTAGCCTGCTTTACTGAGGTGAAGTTGGTTTTATATTCACATTGGTTAATTTTTTAACAATGACAACTTGTGACGCACTCCCTATATTGTTTAACGCTACTCTGAATATTCGGTCTGAAATAGCATGTAAGTATGGCTTGGTAATAAGTGTAATTCCTGCAGCCCGCCGGCCAACCACTAAACATACAGTAGTCACTTTAAGACAAAGCACGTGAGAGAGTGAGACCAACGATCCTTGCATGCATGAAATATTGCACAATATGACAAGTTTTGCTTGCTAACACAACTGAAATGTGCTAGATATAATACAGTTTTTTTTTTGTTCTGAATTGTAGTATTATAAAGTACTATAGTACTATACAGTATACGTTTTCTAACTGGCGAATGATATGATCTAACTTAATGGGTCTCTGTCATATTTAAGATGTGCGTTCATGATATCAGAAGGCAGGGCTTTGGACGGCAGGGCAGGGATTGTGTTTCAAACATATTATGGTAAGCGGTTAGCATTTAGGCAGATCACCTACTGCACCTTTAACTATTAGTATAGGCCTGAATAATAAGTTATATAAATGTTGTTTGAATAGTTTATTAATAATTAATCTGAATGATCTTAAAAACCCTGAACTACTTTTAAATACAAATGGTTTGTATATAATTCAATTATTTAATTTAGTCATGAAAAAATAATCATTAAAGTATGAAAGTACAATTATTAATGTTTTAAATGTGTTTATAAGTCAAGAATAGAGCATTCGTATCAGCAGTTATAAATTGCTTACTAACGTCTATTAATGTAGAGTTAACAAATCATAAATTCACTATTTGCTAATGCTTAATAGATGATTTAAAGTGTGTAGTTATTATAGTGTTACAGAAAATGTCCTTGATCTTTTAAACATTTCTTCGCAAATATTTGTAAAAGAATACAAATTTGACAGGAGAGCTAATAATTTTGCCTCATATTAATTGTAATTAAAGAAATACATGCTTTTCCAATACAATTGATGCCATTATTATACATATACATATTTCATACTTACTCCTGAAAGTCATTGACAAAATTCTGATGCAACATGTTGGAATATTGTTAGTTTTAAGGCAATCGTCCACCGCCTGTTCTTTATCAAGAACTCACTTTCATATTCCTGCCGTCATTTCATACTTATGCTAAGCAATGCATAAGTATGTCCATGTTCAACAGGATAAAAGCATCTGTCAGGAGGACCAACAAGGCAGCCAACCTTCAGGACACCTTTTACACATGCTTTTCATATTGCTCTACAACCATGCCAATCGCCTTATCTAACCAAAGCAGTAGCTAGAAAAAGCTAAATCTCAAAACTCAACCTTATCACCTCAGAACATCAGGCCTCTCTTCGCAGCCCATATCCGAGCAAGTCCAAATAAATAAATAAAGCAAACCTTGAACATGCCTGTTTGTCTGTCAATGTCATTTGCACTTCAAAGTGTGAGGAACGAAACCGGAGAGCGTGTGTCTCCTTGTCAAACATGTTTGGGTGAATGGTTTGTTTGCCCCGCGGATGTCTCTCTTTGGTTGGTGTCTGGCTGTGGTTAAACCTGTAGCATTGATGCCGGCTTATCTCTGCCACTCAGAGACTCCGCACACGCTCGCTCTCTCTCCAGAGATTGCCCTGGAGGAGGATGTAGAAGCACACATGAAACTGACAGGATGTACTCCTCAAAGAAGGAGAGAGGGAGGAAGAAGAATAAAAGTCACATCTTAGAAATATTGGAAAACCTGCTTGTTGGAGGCAGAGAAAGGGCAGTGCGATCTCATCTGAGATGAGAGCATTAATAAGTCTGAGGTATAGGCTTTTACTGTATAATGACTGCAAAATACTGAGGCTACATCTATGTAGTCTGGATACATTTGAAAATTGTTTTCATCTAATAAAATCTCTCTATCCATACTGACATTTTCATACATTTTTCTGTTAATGAGCAAAAAGCAAGACGCTTCGACCAGCATCATTTCTTATTAACGTGTTTATTCAGCCTCTTGGAAACATAGTGGTGATGAGGAAAGGTCAGCCTTTTAAGGCAATATGCATTCATTCATTCATTCATTCATTCATTCATTCATTCATATTCTATTTTGCTAAGTCCCTTTATTAATCTGGGGTTTGCCACAGCGGAATGAACCAGCATATCCAGCATATGTTTTACGCAGCGGATGCCCTTCCAGCTGCAACTAATCACTACACTCATACACTCTCAGTCACACACAAACAATTTAGCTTACCCAATTGAGCTATGGCGCATGTCTTTGGACTGTGGGTGAAACCGGAGCACTCTGAGGAAACCCACGCAAACACGGGGGGAACATACAAACTCCACACAGAAATGACAACTGGCCCAGCTGTGGCTCGAACCATCAACCTTCTTGCTGTAAGGCGACACCGCTACCCACTGTGCCACCGTGCCACCCTAAGGCAATGTTAATAGTAAAAAAAAGGATTATGCTAAAGACAATCCATACTAAGATTTTTTTGAAGATTAATTTATTGAAGAGCTCCCAAGACAATAGTTCTTTCCATTCACACATTTATATGTGCATTTTAGGACATTGCATTAAAATGCTGAATTGAAACGTCATATCTGATTGTGCTCATATCAAAATACTACACATTTACACTGAAAAAAAATCACATTTGAATTTAATCATGAAATTGCTAATAGTTTAGTTTAACTATTAACTTCTTTTGGCATGTTGTCTTGATTTTTTCGGGTGTTTTCATGGCATTTGAGGTCCAGTTTTCCCAACCATTAAAAGCATGGATATTATTATAAGATGCTAATCTTTTTATAAATATATTTAGGTTTTTTTCACCTTTTATTGACACAGGATAGTGGAAAACAGACAGGAAAGCACTGGGAGCAGAAGGATCGTCATAGAACCTTAAGCTGGGAATCAAACTAAGGTTGCTGTGAGCTCTATGGTGCTATATGTCAATACACTTACCCACTAGTCTATCGGGACTGACAAAAGTTGTTAATCTTACAGAAAAAAAATCTTAATACAAATATTTTGTTAAATAATATTACAACAGTGATGTGAACTTTTTAGGATGTTTTGATGGCATCTTTGCCTGAAGGCCAGTTTTTCCAACCACCCATTATAATAGCATGGAAAAGACATAGACTCAATCTGAAATCGTAGCCCTACATACATTTCTGGAGATCGCAAATTACATAGCCAGAAGTATGTACGTATTTCAAAACGAATGCTATGGGGCGGTATGATGCTATTCCTTTTCACACTTACAAACTGACCGCTTACCTCAGTGTGGACGGCTTTCCCGCTGTTACCAGGTCTTCCAGTTAGCGGGTAAGACAAAAACAATCTAAAAAAATTAAATAAACAAGTAAATAACAGGGTGAGAATGTGGTAAAATCTGAAAACGTGGTAAAAATCAGTTGAGGGCTTTTAATTTTCTAGATTGCTTTTTAAAATTGTCGGTTGGGTTTAGGGAAGTGGGTGGATGGGTCAATCTGTGCTTTTGAAAATACTATTGGTTGGGTTTTGGTCATTCAGTCAGTCGACATCGGCCTCTGGTGGTTTACGCGAGATAGGTAAGCGCGAATGGCACTCACAAGATCTCAAAAAGCGTACCTCTGGTGGATTTGCAAAAACAAAATGGCAAAAAAAAAAAGTAGCTCCTGGGACGTATTTGGCGCTCACCAGAAATGCATATAGCGGTACATTTTTAGAATGAGCCTGGGTTGCTATTATACTATTACAAGGAAAACATTACAGAAAAATAAATCTTAATGAAAATTTAAAATGAGGATATTTTACATGAGCTCTTAAAATATGAAGTAGACCAAATGTAATATTTTTTTAGAAAAGTGCAAGCATGAAGGTTTACTCCTAAACGTAATCACAACTGGACTGTTACATAAACCCAAAAGAGTAGACGTTTCATTCAGTTTAACCTGAAGCAAAACCTTTCCAAATCTTTTGCTTTAAAGCAGTGCTTTAGACAGCATATCAACTGTTTTAAAATTTTTGTGGTTTTCAAGTCAGAGTCGATAATGTCAGAATAGATACCTGATCTTGGATCATTTTCTAACATTTGTTTTGCATTGGTATACCATTTACAGGTTTCAAATAATATAAAAATTAGCAAATAATAAAAAAATGTCCATATTTGGATTTTATTTCACTTCATTTGGAAATCTTTCTAATTGCTGTTTTCTAGTTGTTCCTCAATTATCCTTATTTTAGTTGTTTGACATCATTAATGTGCATCCTGTCACTTTATATCACCTCATCCTTGGCTCCATTTTACATCTCCCGTCACATTTTCATTTGTCTCTCCTCCCCGTCTTCCCTCAGCTTGTGCGGTGTTGCCTCAGTCCCAGTTGGTGCTGGCATTTCCTATTGAAACACATCCAACTCAATTGGCAAACTCATTCAATCCACCACCAGCTCCACTATTCCCTTTCTTTAGTCTGTCTGTTCATATTTCCCACTACACCAGTGTGAAATGTGTGAGCCAATAAACAATAGCACATTTACAAGAAAGAAAAAAAATGGTCAGAACATACTGTTATGATGATACAGAAATTAATTAATGTATCTGTTTATTGCTCTACATTCTCACAGTGTTCCTCACTCATCTTTTTTTTTGGTAATATTTATGATATAATGTGAGAAGCATTGATGGGTGAAGAAATGTGATACAGTGATAAACAGTGAAAAAAGGATAGTTTACTGTCCATTATCGTGTCCTTCATGTCCTAAAAGATGAATCTCAATACATAAAGGCTGCACTTAGTAAGCACTAATCCTCCACTGCAGTGAAACACACACAGAAACGTGCAATGAATCCTTCCCTCTTGTCAACATTGAGAGGATTCATGGATTAGTAAGACCTCGGATGAGTTTATTTCTTGTTAGATTTGAAAATATAAAAGTACAGTCTTAAAAAAATGAAGGTAATTTACTGCCATTAACATTTATATAAATGAGCATATGACAAAAGTAGCTGTGCAACTTGGATGTATTTTACATATAAGGCCACAAAAATATTAGAGAAATATTAGAAAGCATGAAGTTATTTATTAAATATCAAGTTGACGGTTTGATAGCTGAGTAAAGGCCTCATAAATCCTGGGAAGGCCGGAGGGGATGTGTCTGTGCTGCTAAATTAATGTTGAACTTCAGTAAGTAGGGATTTTTATTCACTGTAAGTAAAGCGATTATTTTTAATGTTGTTGATGCAGACTCATTTATAAATTAATTGCGGCAAAAATGCTAATTACAATGTAATATTATAACTATAACTATAAGCAGATTCATGAAATATATTAGCAATTAAAATATGACTTGCCTAGTTAACGTTAGCTTTTTTACAATAGCTTTTTGCATAGTGCATTGCAAATAACACACCAACCAAAGTCGTTTACCATGCTTGTTTTATTTGTGACGACTTGGCAAAATGTTAAATTAACATTAACCAACAGCCACAATTAGCAAATTGTTTAGATGTGCATTTACCAAATGAGCACTGTGCTACGTCCGAACTGACCCCACTGTATTTTTTTCATAATCAATTTCTATTCTGTCCTAAAGTGTCTTAATTAACCCAGACATGACTGGACATATATAAGTACATTTGTATATGTACAATTTGACTGTATTTTTTGTGTGCCCTTCAAAAATTTATCTTTTCTATGACCGTGTAAACATGAAAAAAACAAAACCAAAAAACAAAACCAAAAAACAAAACAAAAAAACTAAACGCATGCATTCAGATATTCAGAGATCGGTTTCAGGCCTCTTTCATGTGTGGTAAAAAATCAGATATAAATCGGATATGTGACAATGCGACTATCATGTAAACAGGCATATCGGATTTATTGAGGCATTCCATTTTGTACGTCATTAAACTTCTCCGCAGTTTAATGACGTAGAAGGAAAAGCATGTGTGGAGACAACAACAGAGGACACATATAGGAAAATGGTCACAATTTGCTCCGACCAGACCTGCAATCTCTTTTAAACCCACAAATTCCTCTGAATGGTCGAGGACACCATATATAAACCATTGGCGCAAGCTGCAATGACGGCCCTTTCCCTCCTCCTCCGCCTCAAAATCATTTTAAAGTTGGGCAAACTTTGCACATTTCGCAGAGCTAAAAGCAAGACAATTTTTTCATGGTGGCTAGTGTGGCGCAGATGCTAGAACCAGCCTTTATGCATGCGCGAGGTCCTAAATTGTATGGGAAGTGTATACACATTAATCAGATATGGGTCACAATTAAAAGAACGTGTAAACGGAGAGGCAAAAATATAAATAAATCAGATATAGGCTACAAATTGGAATTGAGCATCAAGACCTGACAGTGTAAACGTGACCTAAGATAAGGCCCTTAGAGGGTTTATAAACCTTGAACTGATTCTGTCAGCCTGGAGCTCATATTTGCAAATTACTCAAATTTTTGGTAACAGCGGGAAATTTTTAAGTAAAATAATAAACCACATATTTGAAGACTAAACAACAACAGTAGGACTGACTAATGAATGACACAAATCCAGTGGTATTTGTAAATATCTAATCCTCCATTTAATCACCCATTTTTGAAGTGGAACAGGTTTTTTAGCAAAGTTCTTTACACTATGAAATAATTGGTTCACTGCTTACTTAAAGGTTCTTTGGGGAACCAGAAATGGTTCTACTCTGGCATCACTTGGCATATAGACACTATTTTTAAAATATATTTATGTTATTATAAGTTGAAGTTTTTATGTCAAACCTTTATAGGTAAGAAGCCAGAAGTTAATTACTTAAAATATCAATTTAACCAGAGCCTAAGAGTGAAAAGTCTGCAAATAAATACAGCAAATAGCAACAAAATGAACAGTCACATCGACCTTTGGTTCGATGCAGAGATCAAACTTGAGTTTCTTTAATTGGACTGAAGTAGAAATAAAAGTATTTTTCTCCAAAATGTCATGAGGTCAGTATTGTTTTAATTAAATATATCAAGAAATCCACAGTGTCTCTTTTTAAAAGAAAAGAGAGAAAAAAATGATGGAAAAGTGTAATATGAGAGGAAAAGAAAGAGATGGCTCAATTGATCAATATCTCCCTGCCTAGAATTCAATCAGCTGGGATAAAAAGCAATTCTCCATATCGGCCAAAATAATACATCTCCATTACTCCGCACGAACTCCCATCATATGTGACCCTTTGCTTCTATCCACACCTCACATACTCCCTATTTTTTCTCCATCTTTTTTAATCTGCACACAGACACAGGAGAGCAGGGGCAGAGTTGATGGCTGATTGAGTCATGATAAATCAATCATCCTAAAATAACCCACAAATGCTTTTGGCACCTGTCATTTCATTTTTCTGATCCAAGAGCTGATATGTGTTTGATAACATTGCTTCAGACTTACAACAACGCTGAATGTAAAAGAGGAAGGAAAGAATGTTCAGCCAAATATGTGCATGGTTATACAGTCTGTTTCAATGTTTCCCAAATGGAAGTTGCAGCAGTTGTCCATCACTCAAACGCATAATAAAGAAACCAACAGCAATAACAACATGGCACATACAGTATTCCCTGCAGAGACTGTCTCTGTCAAGAAGCTCCCATGATTCGCATACACTCAAAATACTGTATCATGTTACAGAGATGGGCAGAAAATATCTGCGGGATATGAAAGCCCTGGGGGGAAGGTTTTCCTTATCGCTGCCTGTTTAGGATTCATTCCATCCCAACACACATTTGTCATGTTATCTGTTTCTCTCGCCTTACTGGCTTTTTGATATGCATTAAAACTAGAGTGTCTTTGCCCACTGGTTTTGTTAGAGGGCGACAGGAGCTGTAGATTAAAAGCTGGTTATAGTTGCATAATGTAACTTAGCCAAATAGATAATATGGAATGAAGCTTTCTGACAGGAAAAGAACATTAGAGTTAGGGTTTGCAAAAGGCTTGCAAAAAACAAAACAAAAAAAACATTAAAAAATAATCCCAAATGCGCATTAGGCATTATTGCATTTCCGTCAAGTTGTTAGAGCGGCTGACTGTACACTGTATAATGTTCTGGGATGTTGTAACCCAACGTTGGGTCATAAAAGGACAAACCCAAGACTGGGTTCATTTTTTCAATAACACTTTTTAATCAATGTCTTGGTTTGTCCATATTTGACCCAACATTAGGTTACAACAACCCAGCATTTTTAGAGTGTACAGCTGAGGTCTGATTAGCCCTTCAGTGAATTTGTTTTTTTAAATTTTCCCAAATGATGTTTAACAGCGCAAGGAATTTTCACAGTATTTCCTATCATATTGTTTATTTTTAATAAAGTAGTATTTGTTTTATTTTGGGTAAGGCAATGCAAAGCAAGTTTATTTATATAATAAATGGTGTAATAAATCAGGTGTAATGTGCTCTGAGTTTCTGGTTCTCACTGGAAACAAAGCATCTAATTCTTGTTTTTGAGATGATAGTATGCTGATTTAGTTACTGCTTTGACATGACTACTAAAACTCAGATCTGACTCCAGATTCTTGACCTTATTTTATGTTGTCTGACTCTTAGAGCCAAGGTACGCATTCACCTTGAGAACCTCATCTCTGTTCCCAAACAAAATGGGTAGAATTACAGTTTTTTAATAAAAAAAAATAAATAAAATTAAGGTCAATATTATCAGCCCCCTTAAACATTTTTTGATAGTCTACAAAACAAACCATCATTATACAATGATTTTTCTATTACCCTAACTTGCCTAGTTAACCTAATTAATCTAGCTAAGCCTTTAAATTGCACTTTAAACTGTATATTAGTATCTTGAATAATATCTAGTCAAATATTATTTACTGTCATCATGGCAAAGATAAATTAAATCAGTTTGTAAAACTATTATGCTTAGAATCTTCTTTTCATCAAACAAAAATTGATGAAAAAATATACAGGGGGGCTAATAATTCAGGAGAGCTAAACATTCTGACTTCAACAGGTAACTTGGTAACAAACTGTAAACAAGGCAAGCATAATGGAGTCCCTTGAGTGCAATGCTCATTACTTTAGAGTTTATTCAGCAAATGTGTTTCCATCTATTATTAATAGCATTAAGCTTTTTTTACACAAGTCCAAAACCATCTCAAGCGAGGGTAAAAACTTAAAGAATTGAGGGATTTTTATTCTAAATTTGCAATTTCCATCACTCTCTTCTCATGCAATTCTTCAAATTGTGCATTGACACAGGGTGATGGGAACAGCTGTTCGTAGCATTTTATTTTCTTAAGGGTATTTAGCATAGTGTGACATTTCGATCAGCTGCTATTAAAACCACTCAGCTCTTTATTACACATGCATCCTTCACTGAGAAAATTCTGGCATGCTGTGTTCACTTCAATGAAACGGTTCATTCAGGTGGCTTGTCTAATGAACATGAATTATACAACGAACTGACTGAAACAACCTGTGCATTAAATAGTTTGAAATACACTACAGTCAAAAGTTTGGGGTCAGTAAGATTTGTAAATGTTTTAAAATAAGTTTATCTTCCTCACCAAGGCTGCATTTATTTAATACAGTGCAAATTGTAAAATTATTATTATTATTGTTGTTATTATTATTATTAATATTATTATTATCAATGGCAATAGTAATAAAAGCCATAATGACTGGAGTAATAGCTTAATTTGAAACTACATACAATAAGCAGTTATTTAAAATGTTAATAAATATTTAACATTTTTGTTTTTATGTTTAATAAATGCCGCCTTGATCAACAGAATAATTTTTCTAAAAAAATAACCTGACCCCAAACTTTTGACCAGTAGTGTATATGATCAAACAACTGGATTAAAAAATATTTAGGTTTGTTGATATTTGACCTAAATTTGGGTTGATCTCATCCCAGTGTTTTTTCCTTAAATGTAGCAAACATCATCTATCTCTTTGCAGCTTAACCTTCACAGTATCCTTCCCATCATTTAAGCCATAGCAATTTACAGAAACATAAAGTTATGCATTTGTTATATCTATATTTACGTGATGAAAAACAATCTCACCACCAATCAACCAACATGAGATGATACCAGTATTACTCCCTTTCAATTTCAAAGTGATTAATCTTGTATGGGTACAAAAGGCGCTAGCCTAGCATCGCCTCTAGATATCACATTTATCACTCACTGACAGATGAGGCTCTGGGATGCTGCAGAGTAGCAGTTTTTTTTTTCTTACCGCTTCTTTTTCATTTGTCATGTTTATCTTTGTGAATAGTACAAGAAACGTTGTAAGTATCTCAGACTACCTTAGATGCTTGTATCTGGATGAAACATTGTGCTTCTACATGTTACTATAAACCGAGGGAAAAAAAACATAGCATTGTTTGCTTGACAGTGTTGATTAAAATGTTACAAATTTCATATTAAATGTATGAAGAAGACAAAATGGAAATTATTAGTTTTCCTCCTTAACAACTCTAAAACAATTATCCTGCCCATGATACAGATGACGGATCTCCAACTCCCGCCAGCACTCCATGCTTATGAACAGAGGGGTGTGACAAACCCTTTTAATTAGATTCCCAACCTCAATCCTTCAATGCTTAGCTGAAGACATGGAAAACAGACCATAATCTGACAGGCGTCTGGAGGCAGATGGAGAAATCCAGTCTTGCCTTTATAGAGAGGCACTGAGATGTGGCGCATTTCCCCTCTCTTCACACCCTATTACCCCTCTATCCCATCCCGATCTCCCTGATGAGAATGGAGAGGGATCCAGGGTAGAAACAAGGAAGTGTGGCTGTGCATAATCCTGGTGGTCCATGAGCGCCAGGGCAAAACCGCAGTGCGCCGAGAGGTTTCTAACTCAATGGGCAGCAGACAGGCTGAAACATATACCTCCCGACCACCTCGCGGGGAAATGGCACATTTGGAATTCAATATAAACTCACATAACACTCACATCTATACTTATTAATAAAACATATAAATATATCCAGTTGGGTCTGGGCTGTCGGAGGAAGTTTTTAAGGCACTTTGTCTGGGGGGCTGATAGGCTGTGCTTGAGGGGGTTCCTGACATCTGGTGCTTGGATATGTGAGCAATTGCTATAATGCACTCACTCCATTACCTTGCCACAGTGGACAAACGGGTAATGGGTTTCTTAAAAGGTAACCCCCCTTCTTTTCTCCCTTACCTGCAGAGCTAAATTGAAAACAGTTAGTGATTCTGACAATAGTGCAATGTAAAAAAATTTTTTGGGATTTTCAAGGATAACCCAACACTCTATATCATAATCTGTAGATTAACTCAATCTGTACTTGCAGCGCATTATTTGGATTTGATCAAATAATTAACATGACCAACCCAGACAATGTATCATTTTAAGTGACTAAAAATTAAAACAATATTAACTTTGTAAAACTGCAACATCAAATGTTTTAAATCAAAAGATGCCAGAACAGATATCTACTGTAGGTCCCATAATGGAATACTGCACTAACGTTCATTCAGGTGGCTTGTCTAATGAACATGAACTATACAATGAACTGACTGAAACACCCTGTGCATTAAATGGTTTGAAATACACTACAAATTGTAAAATTGTGAAATGTTATTGCACTATAAAATAACTGCTCAAAGTAGTTTATAATTTAATTAAATTATTTCAGTGATTTTAACAATGAATTTTCAGCCTCATTACTCCAGTCTTCAGAGTCACATGATCCTTCGGAAATTGCTCTACTACTACTACTACTACTAATAATAATAATTATTATTATTATTAGTGGTAAAAGCAATAATTGCTGGAGTAATAATTTCATTTGAAACTACATACAACAAGAAAGCAACTCTCTGTAATATAATCTGTAGATTAACTGAATCTGTACTTGCAGCACATTGGATTTAATCAAATAATTAACATGACCAACCCAGACAATGTATCATTTTAAATGACTAAAAATGAAAACAATATTAACTTTGTGAAACTGCAAAATCAAATTTTCAAAATCAAAAGATGTTAAAACAGATATCTACTGTAGGTCCCATAATAGAATACTGCATGAGTGGATAAGCAAAACAAACAAACAAACAAACAAACAAACAAACAAACAAACAAACAAA
>CAIGQZ010035027.1:15051187-15075834 GCA_903798205.1 Danio tinwini
TAACTAACTAACTAACTAACTAACTAACTAACTAACTAACTAACTAAAACACACATATATATATAATAGATTGTAGTTTTTTAATGTATATGATACACTGTAAACATATTCATAAATTAGCAATTTTCCATATGTTGTGATTCCTGTATTTACTGTTTATTTTTCCCCATTTATTTATGTTATGAGATCTTGATCTTTCTTCGGACAACTTTTAACCTAAAAACATTGGAACAAGTGACATTTATTAACAATTAATAGTTTAAGATGTCTGGGTTGGTGTTTTAAATTAAGCTACAAAAACCTTGTAATAAATTGCCAGTACATTTTCTTTTACAGATTTATTTCTTAATGTATTATTTCCTAGAAATTATATTATAACTACTAAAATGTCAATAAAAGTCCCTTTGTTAAACTGTAAAGTTGAATTTTCAACATCAGAAGTTCAAGATCAATGTGCCATAATTTATAATTCACAACCAATATTTTTTACAGTGTACATAAGCTTCTACAAGCATCAATTGGTCCTAAGCACAGAAAGTTTGGTTTGGAAAGCAACCAGTTCAAAATTCTTTAATGAAACACATGAAAATAGATCATGCCCACATAGCAAACTGACTTGGTTCAAATGTGGCCTCATTATGGCACTGCTGGCATGTTGTTTTTTGGGTTTTTGGTTAAAGGGTGGTGTTGATATGGTTAACTCATAGCTGAGAATCGGTACCAATAATAAACCAGTTTTGGCCCAGTTCAGGGCCAGTTAAGGATGATAAATTGGCTGAGATTCAGGCCGGTTATGGCCCATGTGGGCCCTTGTCTTTAATCTAGTTATGGGCCACTTCAGGACCATCATTCTTTGCAGTACTTAGGCCGAGGGAAAAGTTATTGAGTGGCCCCAAGCTGGGCCAGAAAACATTTGCTATGTGGGGTCTTTAAGGAAGCACACAAGACTTGGGCCAGATATCAAATGTAGTATTTGGACCAGATGTTAAAAATTTTAATGTGTGCCATGTAAGTTTTGCGTATCATGACCCACTTTTAAAATACATAAAATTTATTTTTGAGTAAAGAAAAAATTCTACCAATCAGGTCGCTTCGAGAAAAAGCACACCCATAGCACACCTAAAGCAAAATGCTTCATGGGTTTATCAAATTTATTCAAGTCGTGGCACACCAACATATCTGGCACAGTTCAGCCCCAGTTATCATAATTCACTGTGGCATGTGGGCCAAGCAAAAACTGATTGTGTGGGCCAGATCTGGGCCAGAGAAATTTTGCTATGTGGGTGTCAACATTGACCCTATCAAACTGTTAACAATCACAAAATCCAACAATAAAATGACTGTATTCAATACTATACTTGCATTTGAAAGGCAGTGGCAGGTTGGGCTATACTGTACATATACAAACTTCAGATGTCATGTTTATTTATTTATTTTGTATATCATAATTAATTCAAAACTCTTTTCAAATGTGTATAATCAACTTTCAGTCAATTTTGAGTTAACTACACTCATATCATTTGATAAAGTTAGCTGTTGGGTTTTACAGTATAGTATTATTAAAAAAAAGTTGACTCAACTTAAACTTTTAAGGCAACTTGCTGCACAGCTTTTTTCAGTTAACTCAACGTTTAATCCAAGTACTGCACTTCACTCAATTTGAGTTAACTCTGCAGCAAGTTGCCTCGCAATTTTAAGTTAGTAGTTAATAGTAACAATAATACTTTGAAAAGAATCACGTGATGTGGGACTGTGCTACTTTACATTCAAGTTGAGTCGTAACCTTCAAGACCCATTAATAAAGTATAAATAATTCATTTTTTAAACTTTAGAAAGTGCTTTAGTCCACAAACATTTACTTTCTCAAAGGTCAACCAAGTACCAGATAAAGTATAGTGTGGTTTCCAGGATTGAAGGTTGTGCTATGACACTAGAAAGCCCACACTAGCTAAATGCAGCAAACAAAAACACTAATTTTAGAAGTGGAAAATCATCTGTTATCACAGCAGGTGTGAGGGTTTTATGATGCACTGAGACCGGGTGCTATTCTCTTATCATTTTTGGCAGGCGCATCTATAAACCTTGTTAGATATTGAGTGTGTAGTCAATTTAACAGCTACTGTATGCGAGGTGTGCTTCAGATCAAATAGAACAGATTTAAATAATATTTTTCTGCCAGGCATATCCAAGTTTTAGTCACAATGTTAATAATTTATGCTGTCGCTTCCTTTAGGAAGCTAAACCTGCACTGGTTTAAAATTAAATTAACAAATGCTAAATATAATTTGTATGCAGTTTGTAAACAGAAGCATAATTCTACCAGCAACATTTTGAGCAATAAAAGCTTTCAGCTGGCAAGTTTTTTCTATAAAATACAACTCTGCTTGATATCAAGAAAAAAAAAACTATTTAATGCATGTCGACGACAAAAGGTCACATCTCATTTATAGTGAGTTGTATTGTTTAGCTTCCTGAATATCTCTTACTTCGATGCTACCAATTTACAAAAAGTAAATTCATCTTTGTATGTTGCATGCCAAATGCAAGAAATCAGGCTTGACATCAAAGTGTGAGTCATTTACATTAAATACTACTCTTCTCTATTCGTCAGCTATTGTTAGTTAGTTAGTTAGTTAGTTAGTTTATTTATATAGCACATTTTTTACAACACAACGTTGCCCAAAGTGCTGAACACAATCAATACTAATTAAAGTAAGTCCTACATCACAAACATAACAATTAAAACATAAAGCAAACCCCTCAACCTTAAAAAGGCTCAAATGCTACAGAACAAAGATGCCGTTTCAGAAGCTTTTTAAAAACAGATAAAGTTGGAATTGTATAATTTATAGGTTTCTGTCTTTTATGTCATAGATTTTAATATAAATTATTCTTGTATGAGAGACCATTAACCTAAAATGCATCTATATAATTGTTGTATAAAGTCTTAGTTTATACTGTTGAATCCCCTTAACTGTCACTGTCTCACAAGGGGGATGGTTTTCAGTACATTAATAATAATAATAATAATAATAATAATAATAATAATAATAATAATAAAAGTAACAACAACAACAATAATAATAAACACATAAATAATAATAGCAATAATAATAAATTATGATAATAATAATAATAATAAATAAACAAATAAAATAATAATATATAATTATTTTAATATTAATGATAATATTCATAATAAAATTATAATAAATAATAATAATAAACACATAAATAACAACAATAATAATAATAATACTTATTATTATAATTATTATTAACAACAACAACAACAACAACAACAACAATAATAATAATAAAAAAATATATATATAATAATAATAATAAAAATAATAAACACAAATAATGATAACAATAATAATAATAATAATAATAATAATAATAATAAATTATGATAATAATAATAATAAATAAACAAATAAAAATAATAATACATAATTATTTTAATATTAATGATAACAATAATAATACAATAATAATAAATAATAATAATAAACACATTAATAATAATAAGTATTATTATTATTATTATTATTAACAATAATAATAATAATAAAATAAATATAATAATAATAATAAACAAAAATATAATAATAATAATAATAAACAACAACAACAATAATAATAAAAAATAAATAAATAATATAAAAAATAAACAAATAAATACATTACAATAATAATAATAATAATAATAATAATAGTAATACATAATAAATAAATAATAATAAAATAAATAATAATAATAATAATAATAATAATAATAATAATAATAATAATAATAACAACAACAACAACAACAACAACAACAACAATAAATGTCTAAACCTGAACTTAGCTGTATGCTATTTCATATTTTTTGTATATGATTAAATTATTATTTATTTTAATTAAATTAGTTTTTTTTAATATAAATGTGCTTATTTGTTAACAAAAAAAATCATTATTATTATTTATAATAACTATTTTTGTTATTTATTTTTATATTAAATATTATATTAAATATTATTGTTTCCCCTTTATTATTTTATTTTATTTATCAAATTGTGGAGCTTTATTTTCAGCCACTAATCTGCCTTGAACACTGAAAATTAATTTATTATTTAATTTTAAGTTATTTTTAACATTATTTTATTTTCTGTTGTTTCCCAATATTATCAGTACAATAATCTCTATTTTATTACTCAGTATTTATTCATTTCTATTATTAGATCTAACTATATTTCATTTATAAATATGAAATAAGTTTTTTTTAACTAATTCAAACATTTTTAATCAAATTAAATAGATGTATTTAGCTTAATTACAAAGTAATCTTGAAATACATCATTTTTTATTATCTTTAAAAGAACACAAAATACCAAGTAAACAATAGTATTTAAAAAGTCAAGTATAAAAAAAATCAATAGCACTATATGGGAAACAGCATCCTCTTCTGACCACAGGAGAAATTACTTAAAAAAAAATCAACCCTATTTGGTTTGTTGTTATCCAATAGGCTGGATATAAAACAGTACAAAACAACAGATGCCACTATATGCATACAGGACAACATGCATAAAAAAGTGACAAACAAATGCATTTCCATTACAATTTAATGTAAAATTTGAATGCATTAGCTGGTAATGGAACAAGAGCAGCTGTCAATGTCGTGCCATGTTATCAGTCCTCATGGGGCTTACTGTCAAATGCAATGTGTGGCCAAGCACTGCAGGGAGAGGAGGAGATGCTGTTGAATTGTCTGATAGCAGTAGGCATGAAGGATCACCAGTGGTGCGTCTTACAGCATCATGGTAGAATAAGCTGGTGGCTAAAGGTGTTCTAACATTATTATAAGGCTCATTATAGAGAGAGGATGTGCACACTTGGTCATTATGGACTGCAGTGTTGCCATCATCCTCTTCTGTGCCTCTTCCTTGGTGGATTTTGGAAAGAGTATACAACCCAGCTGATCAGTTAAATCAGGCATTCTTACTGGAATTGCCTCATCTTATACTGCAATGCTAAAGAAAAACAAACTGAACTCAGACTGCCACACATGCTGAAATACTGTATCATTTCCCATTTTAATGACATGCCTGTGGTCCTATGGTTAACTTTTACTAATTGTACATAGCATTACAATTTTGTAATATACTTTTAAGTGATAATATAGAATTTTCACAATGAAATCTGATTATGTCCCTATTAAATCGATTTTTTATTAGTGTTATTATGTTGTTTTTTTTCTTCAGAATTTCAGGGGATGAATTGAGCAGTTTTAGTCGTGCAACACAGTATAATTGAAAGCCATTATTTTTAATTGCCTTTTAAAATATGAACAACTTTAAATTTACATTGGCAATCATCACATAATCCCATAATTATTTAATTACACATTTAATTAATGTTTTAGATTTATGCAACCTTGTGTTTTTACTAATAAATTAGCCTGTTATGATACCAGCATTTTATATACTAGATTCCAATTTTTGAAGCACGATAAAAAATTACACTAACTAAAATATATTTCTAACATTTTTTCAGACAAGTAATCTGTCACTAATAAAACAAACAAACAATCAAAGAAATAAATGTAACACTAATAATCAGAATCAGAATCAGAATCAGAATCAGTTTTATTGCCAAGTGTGCTTCACACACACAAGGAATTTGTTTTGGCAACAGAAGCTTTCAGTGTACATAAAGTGACGAGTGACAACACAAAATTAAATACAAGAAAGAAAAGGCAATAAACATTAAACAGAGATGCAGTCAGTCAAAAAGATCTGGATGTTGAGTTGTATGTACAGATATGCTGTAAATATACAGGTTATAAGGTGCTGTGTACAAGTGCGTATGAGAAAGTATTGCACGTTTATTGCACAGTAGGGGAATATTTAACTGTTCATGAGGTAGATGGCCTGAGGAAAGAAACTTTTCCTGTGTCTATCTGTTTTTGTGCTTGGTGCTCTGTAGCGCCGACCAGACGGTAACAGTTGGAACAGGTAGTGTGCTGGGTGTGAGGCGTCCAGAGTGATTTTACGAGCCCTTTTACTCACTCTGGAAGAGTACAGTTCTTGAAGTGTAGGAAGGGTAGTGCCAGTAATTCGTTCAGCAGTCCGGACTATTCGCTGTAGTCTACGGAGGTCGGTTTTGGCAGCTGAGCTGAACCAGACGGTGATTGAAGTGCAGAGGATGGATTGGATGACAGCTGAGTAGAACTGTACGAGCAGCTCCTGTGGCAGGTTGAACTTTCTCAGCTGACGAAGGAAGTACAGTCTCTGCTGGGCTTTCTTTACAATGGAGTCTATGTGAATGTCCCACTTCAGATCCTGAGAGATGGTGGTGCCCAGGAACCTGAATGACTCTACTGCAGCCACAGTGCTGTTCATGATGGTGAGTGGGGGGAGTGCAGGGGGGTTTCTCCTAAAGTCCACTATCATCTCCACTGTTTTGAGCGTGTTCAGCTCCAGGTTGTTGTATCTGCACCATAAAGCCAGCCGCTCCACCTCCTGTCTGTATGCAGACTCGTCACCGTTCCGGATGAGGCCGATAACAGTAGTGTCATCCGCAAACTTCAAGAGCTTAATGGAGGGGTCTTTTGCAGTGCAGTCATTTGTGTACAGGGAGAAGAGCAGTGGGGAGAGAACACATCCCTGGGGGGCACCAGTGCTGATGGTGCGGCTGTCGGAAGTGATTTTGCCCATTCTGACTAGCTGTTGTCTATCTGTCAGAAAGCTGGTGATCCATTGACAGACAGAGCTAGGGACAGACAGCTGGGTCAGTTTGTTCTCGAGCAGTGATGGGACGATGGTGTTAAAGGCAGAACTGAAGTCCACAAACAGTATCCGTGCGTAGTTCCCTGGTTTGTCCAGATGTTCTAGGATATAATGCAGTCCCATGTTGACTGCATCATCCACAGACCGGTTTGCTCTATAGGCAAACTGCAGGGGGTCCAGCAAAGGTCCAGTGATGTCCTTCAGATAAGCTAGCACCAGTCTTTCGAATGACTTCATGGCCACAGATGTTAAGGCAACAGGTCTGTAGTCATTGAGTCCTGTGATCTTTGGTTTCTTTGGTATTGGGATGATGGTGGAGCGTTTGAAGCAGGATGGAACTTTGCACTGTTCCAGTGATCTGTTGAAAATCTGTGTGAAAATGGGAGCCAGTTGGTCCGCACAAGTTTTCAGACAGGCTGGTGAAACACCATCTGGACCTGGTGCTTTTCGTCTCCTCTGTTTACTGAAGATCTGACGCACATTATCTTCACTGATCTGAAGTGCCGGGGTGGAGAAAGAGATGGCTGGAGGTGTTGATGGCTGTTTACTGAGGATCTGATGCCCATTATCCTCACTGATCTGAAGTGCAGGGGGTGAGAGGGAGATGGCTGGAGGTGTTGATGGCTGTGTAGGGAGATGATCCGGGTGGGTGTGAGGTGTCTGGTCAGAGGTGTCAAATCTACAATAGAAGATATTCAGCTCGTTTGCAAGATGGTTGTTGCAGTCGATACTGGAGGATGGCGTTTTTAATAATGTATAATTACTGTGTGTTATAATGGTCTATTAGTTACACTCTCAGAAATAATGGTACGGAAACTGTCACTGGGGCAGTATATTTTCAAAAGATACATATTTGTACCCAAAGAGTCCACAGTGGTACCTCAAAAGGTACATATTTTAGTACCCAACTGTACCTAAAAAATACCTTATTATGGACCCTTCAGGTACAAATTGGTACCTTTTGAAAAGGTACTGCCCCAGTGACAGTTCCTGTACCTTTATTTCTGAGAGTATACTAATATGAACAAACAATAAACAATGTTTTTATGACAGTATTTATTTACCTTTGTTAATGAAAATAAGGTCATTTATTGTATAATGTTAACAAGCATAACTTTGGATTTTACTTATGGTCATAAATGCTTATTAATCAGCAAATACATTAACATGAACTATTGGACCATTTATTTTATTCATTTATTTTCTTTTCGGCTTAGTCTCTTTATTAATCAGGGGTCACCACAGCAGAATGAACCGCCAACTTATCCAGCATATGTTTTACGCAGTGAATGCCCTTCCGGCCGCAACCCAACACTGGGAAACACCTACACACTCTTGCACACACTCACATACACTATTGCTAGGCCCACACAGAATTTGTCCGCACAGAATTCCGCATATTTCTACCCATCATTGAGCCTATTGTGTAAATTTATATTTATTCAGTTTTTTTATTAATTACAGTAATATTTTTGACTAATGTGAAAATATTCATATGATTTATTTACAATACAGTTTGTAAAGTAATTTATTTTGTCTTTTAGTAGATTTATTATATGAGAGACTTGCTTTGTTTACTAAATAAGTGGATATGATTGGATTTGCAATGTAAACACTAAATAAGTGTCAAAATGTATCACTTTTTATTATATATAATAAGGTTTTAGTTATAATAATCCCAAAATAATTCAGCATAAATCCGCAGATTTTTAACAAAATTTTGCGCAGAAATAGCAAAAAATGTCATTTAGATGTTGTGGGATCTTATTCCAGGCTTTTGTGAATATATAAAAGAAAGATCTCTGTCAATTTTTAACAATTTTTAAAAGCGGGTAAAGGCAGACATCCATTTGTTGCAGATCTGGTGGAACAATCAGTCCGTGTATTAAATTTTGGTACCATAGCACAAAGGGCTGCTGAGGTAGCACTATTTACAATTTGATAGTACAGTTTACAGTTTTTTTCAGTCGCTTTGGTGCATTTTTCACAACACTTTTTACATTTGCACAACAGTTAATGCATTTCTCAAAACAATTAGTCATCTGAGCACATCATAGTAGCAGTTTCTCAACAAATTGCAAATGCTTTTGGACATGCATCAATTGCTTTCATACAACTCTCTGCTGTTTATAACATTATTATTTGCTTATGTCATGTCAGTCAAAATTAACTAAACTTGTAAATGCTGAATAGTCATTCCATATAAAACTAATAGTCCTCATTTCATTACTTGACTCATTACATGCAAAAATGTTGAACTAGGTGTCAAAATCTGTCAAGCTAATTTTATAAAGTTTTTAAAATCTTTTTTTTTTCCTGAAAATGTCTTCTAAATTGAACAATTTGATGAATGATTTACAGACCTGTGTATGTTGTAGGTTCAGTTCCAATATGTACTGCAATATTGTTTACAGTTGTGCACAGCTCTACCAAAAGAAAGTTTATGTTTGTTGTAAATAAGGGTGCATTTAATCCTTTGCACAATGCTGTGAATAAATTAGAGCACATGCAGTAAAAATGTGAAACATACATATTCAGTGTCTTGTACTCAGATACCTCACTAAATGCGGTGATGTCTAACTTTACTGTAGTTTTCAAATGGCTGTGCAAATATAGTGTTGTCTTGAGCATTTTCAGGAAGTGTCACCAAAATCTGACTTTTTTTTGCATCGGAGAACATTTACAAAGTAGTAATGAAAACATGACACATCATCTTGATGACACTGACACTTTCATTGACATGAATACTTGCTTTTGAGGAATGAGCTATCCATTTTAAACAAGTGACACGCTTTTGCAGGTTATCCACTAGGTTTTGCAGTTTGTACTAATTGTTTTGAGAAATGCATTAACTGTTGTGCAAATGTAAAGTGTTGTGAGAAATGCACCAAAGTGACTGAGAAAAGCTGTAATCCCTGTGTTCATAATGTAATTTTGAAATGATAAAGCATTAGAGAGAGATAGAGCAAAGCAGTGATGTGTCCATCCAGTCTATTGTGGATCTTATAGGTCCTATTATACTGTACAGTCTAGCTATTGGCTCCAAGATATCATTTGTTGTGAGTGACCAAACAGGCAAACAGTATGACAAGGTGGACAAAATTTTGGCATGATTTAAAATAAGTATAACACAAGCTAATAAACACAACAGAAGTGGTTAAATATTGCATTAAGACATTCAGGTAGACCTATATATATTTTTTTCTTTTTTCATTAAATAAAATAAATAAAATACATATTGTGTTAATTGGTAAATTAGGTTAAACTGCAGTCAGATCATTTTAAAATGTGTTTACACTATGCAGTGCTCAGCATTTATAAGTACACCCCCCACAAATCTCTCATTTAAATTAATATTTACTATAGGATGCTTTACAATATTATATTTGAGCATATATTTAGTCAGTACTGAAGCCAAATCTGGAGCTAATCTAACAAAATAACTTACAATAATGGTGCAAAAATTAGTGGGTCAAATGTAAATGCTATAGAAAAATATTAAATAAAATTTTTAAAAATAGCAAAAATCAAGAAAAACAAAAAATATCAACAATTTAATTTGTGTTGTAGTTTGTAAATTTTGTGCAATATTTGACATGAATTTAAATATTATCTTTCCATTTCTAAAGATGTTCTGTGACTAAAATATTATTTTAATAAATATATCTGTTTAATAAATCTGTTTTGTTCAAATACACCAATATATATTACCCATATGAGAAATGGATAAAAATATTTGTTTTCAAAATATTGTGTACTCAAATATGCTGAACACTGAATTTGTGTGCGTAAAACAAATCTTGCAACAAAATATCTTGATAAAAAATGAGTATTCTTTTAATCTAAAAATATAAACACATTAAATTGTGTTATGCATGTGTACCAGAATTGAATACATTGCTTTAAACTGTTCCTGTAGCTCACGGGTTCAAACATGGTAATAGCAAGACCAACAGAAAACACCTACTGAGAAAATACATAGCTTGAAAACATATACCACTGTTGATAAAAGCATCTGAAAATAAATAAATGTCAAGGCAATAATTCCCAGGAAATGCTGGGTGTACGGATAAACTGTATATGCCGAATGCACTGTAAAATGCTGTCAAATGAAAAAATGTAAAGGTAAATAGTACACTGTTTACTATCTGCATTGAATGAAAGCATCTATCTAGTGTAAAATTGGAACGATAAGGTGAAGACTCAATTACCTGACAATGAGTTAAACAGATGAGGTCAAAGGCGAGGCAATCAATGGGCCTAACACTGAGATTAGAGACGAGGTCATCAGTGAGAAAACTGATGAAGTCATTGCTGATGTCTCACGGGTCTAAATACACCAGCCACTTCTAAAGTTCCTAATTGCAAAAATCGCATGCTAATCAACAGTGCTGTCTAATTAGTTAAAGTGAATATGTGTTAAATAGATTAGAGGATTTAATGGCTGATATTTGTGACACATGACCCTGTTCATTTCTTGAACTTTAAAATGTCAGAAAGTGTACAAATGCTTTAAAGGGGACCTATTTTGCAAAAATTTCTTTAAAAGAGGTATAAACATGGTTGTGTGGGAAAAACTGTGTGAAAATTGAATAATCCTTTTTTTTATAATCAATCTTGATAAAAACTGGTCTGCAGAAACACAAAAACAGGTGAATGGTCAGTACAGGCAGGCAGAAGGCAACATAAACAAACAAACAAGGTGAGGGTCATAAACATGGCACAATAAGGCAAGGAAAATGCATTGTAATGTTTACAGTGACCATATACAAGACTCAGCATTAATGTGTGGGTGTACGCTGTATTTATAGCCCTTGTGTCTGTCCATGAATAGCTTTAGCTGTGTGTATTTGCAATCAGTCGGAATGAGGAACCAGTGCTTGTGAGTGGTTCATGACTGGAACTTCTAGTCCAAGTAATGTCAGATTTGTAGTCTGTTATTAATCTGCGTGTTAACCAGCGATCTATCAGGATTAGATTGCTGGTGATTGTAACATTGATTGACATTCTCCCTTTGTCATCAGAGGGAGAAAACCCAGTCCATTAGTGATAATTTTTCCTCATTATCATAAACAGCCCTGAGTGAGAAGCAGCTGTCTGGCATTAGAGTGTTAAATCTGACACATAGACAGATATAGCTCCAACCTCTTTTGAACAGAGGACTGAGAACACAATCTCAATTGAATTTAAAGCGGCAGTCACCAAAACGGCACAATTTGAATCAAAGCCTCAATTTAGGCAGTTTCAAAAAATATTTATGTGGCATTTTGTGCAAAAATTTCACATACACACTATAGGAACATCAGATACTTATTTTACATATTGTAAAAACAGCATAATAGGTCCCCTTTAAATAAAAAAGATCTAAAATATATATATAAAAAAAGGCTTAGAGGTGGTAACACAATATCACTTGCATTTATTTGCATTCATTTATTCAAACCTACAAAAAGTATGTATTAAAATGTATTTCATGAAATGTTTCTGCTTAGTGTAGCTTGTTTATGATTTTAAAATGTCCTCATTAGGCTTTTTTGGATATTAGGTTTTTATGTAGCGTGCAGTACACACTACAATACACTCACCAGCCACTTTATTAGGTACACCTTACTAGTACCGAGTTGGACTCCCTTTTGCCTTCAGAACTGCCTTAATCCTTTGTGGCATAGATTCAGCAAGATACTGGAAATATTCCTCAGAGATTTTGGTCCATATTGACATGATAGCATCACGCAGTTGCTGCAGATTTGTCAGCTGCATATCCATGATGTGGATCTCCTGTTCCACCACATCCCAAAGGTGCTCTATTGGATTGAGGTCTGGTGATTGTGGAGGCCTTTTGAGTACAGACCAGGCGACGTTTTTCCAATCTTTTATTGTTTCATTTTGTACCAACAGCCATGCCAAGTTTAAAGTTCCATAAATTACCTTTCCTCCCCATTCTGATGGTTTGAACTGCAGCAGATTGTCTTGACCATGTCTATGCCTAAATGCATTGAGTTGCTGCCATGTGATTGGCTGATTAGAAATTTGCGTTCACGAGCAGTTGGACCTAATAAACTGGCCGCTGAGTGTATACTAAACACTATAGCTAGTTGAGCCCTGGTTTATGTTATTGACATGTTGAGAAGATGTTGCTTTCTCAGCAGTTACTGCAGTGTTTAGCTCAAATGTGCTGCAGGTTAAAAAACCCGTGCAAATAGAAAAACACTAACAAATTGAGAAAACATTTTCATCAATTTAACATACAGTATATGCATGCAAATTTTCTTGATAGATGCAAATACAAAAATGAGTTGCAAATAGCACAGACCACAATGGAAATGTGTGTGGGGACCCTAAAAATGACTGTTAGAGTCAGTGGTATTGTCTCAAATTTATTTTTTCCAAACTCACTTAAAACTGCAGTTGTTAAACCCCTCTAGAAAAAGATCAACCTGGATAACATACTATTGAACAATTACTGACCAATCTCCAATCTCCCCTTCATTGGCAAAATCATTGAAAAAGTTGTTTTTAACCAGGTTAACACGTTCTTAAATTCCACTGGGTGTTTAGACAATTTTTTAATCTGGTTTCAGAGCACATCACAGTACAGAGAGCGCTCTTATAAAGATAATCAATGACATCCTCCTAAATATAGATTTAGGCAAACTAACAGTGCTGGTATTGCTCGATCTTAGTGCTGCATTTGACACTATCAATCACAGCATACTTCTGGATAGGCTGGAAAATTGGGTTGGGCTGTCTGGGACGGTTCTAAAATGGTTCAGATCTTATCTTGAAGGGAGAGGTTACTATGTCAGTATAGGTGACCATAGGTCAAGGTGGACACCCATGACATGTGGAGTCCCACAAAGCTCGATTCTGGCACCTCTCCTGTTCAATCTTTATATGCTCCCTCTGAGCCAAATAATGAGAAAGAACCAAATTTCCTGCCACAGCTATGATGATGACACTCAGATCTACTAAGCCTTATTGCCTAATGACTACAGCCCTATTGACACCCTCTGCCAATGCATTGATGAAATGAACAGCTGGATGTGCCAAAACTTTCTTCAGTTAAACAAAGAAAAAACTGAAGTCATTGCGTTTGGGAACAGAGATGAGATTCTCAAGGTGAATGCGTACCTTGGCTCTAAGGGTCAAACAACACAAAATAAGGTCAAGAATCTTGGTGTGACTCTGGAGTCAGATCTGAGTTTCAATAGTCATGTCAAAGCAGTTAGTAAATCAGCATACTATCATCTCAAAAACATTGCAAGAATCAGATGCTTTGTTTCCAGTGAAGACATAGAGAAACTTGTTCATGCTTATATCAGCAGCAGGGTGGATTGCTGTAACGGCCTCCTCACAGGCCTTCCCAAAAAGACAGTCAGACAGTTGCAGCTCATCCAGAACGCTGCTGCCAGGATTCTGACCAGAACCAGGAAATCAGAGCACATCACACCTGTCCTCAGGTTTTTACACTGGCTCCCAGTTACATTCAGAATAGATTTTAAAGTATTATTACTTGTCTAAAAATCACTAAATGGTCTAGGACCTTAATACATTACATATATGCTTACTGAATACAAATAAAAACAAAAGGGAAAAAATTCAACATACAAATTAATAACAGGGTGAGAACGTGGTAAGGTCTGAAAATGTAAAAATCATGTGGCCGCAAAATCATGCGATTGCTTTTGAAAACACTGTAGGTTGGGTTTAGGAAAGTGGGTGATTGGGTCAATCAGTGCTTTTGAAAATACTATCGGTTGGGTTTAGGAAAAGTGGTGTGTGGGGGAATCTGTTGGTCAGTCAGTTAGTCAGTCAGTCAGTATTGACCTCAAGTATTGACCTTTTTTATTGATCTAAAAAAGCATATACAGCGCCCTCTAGTGGATTTGCAAAAACTGAAAAAAAAAACCCTTCTGGGGTTTTGCACTGTCCATAAATGTATACAGGGGTACGTTTCAATAATAAGCCTGAGTTGGTAAACACGCATGGAAACATGATCACGTGATGACAAAATATTTCAAAACCACCAATTTCACATGTGTTCCGTATATTTCTCATGTGGTTTTTCTGTAATGATTTAGAAAGAGATGAGGTTTCATGCGTTGAAATCTTTATAAATGTTAACGTATGCTAGGAACATTTTTATAATGATCATGATTCATATGATGATTTAAAGTGGTTCAATTAAGCCAGTATTTAAGTGAAATATATTTACTTAAAGTTCTCAAACAAGGTGTACGTACTGTACAGTAGGGCGGGACTTGATTTTGTCCCTCAGGATCACTAGCTGGATTTACTTTTTTTTTCGTAAGTGACAGGGAAGAGAAGATATGTCATTGCAATAGAGAGTAAACATTATTATAAAAATAATATACTATCCACAAATGCCATGATGGTGGAAACAAACTTATACTGTATAGCATACACTGATGCTACACAATAGCAATACCTTCACAATACAGAGTGTTTTTGAGACATGCTTGAGAAGGAAAACCAATATTCGACTGTACCGTAAAAGGGATCCACCAGGAGTCTTCAATGGCACTATTATTCTCCTCTGGCCTTTGATGGCCCTTGTTCTGTGTGCTGGATTGACAGACAATACACTAAGCTCACACAGCCTCTATTTCTAAGGGTCATATATCTGCGGTTAACCCTCTGTTCATAAAACATAACATAATGGGCCAAACATGCTCTGTATTTCAAAACTGACATATCTGATTCATATACTGTATGAAAAAGGACAGTCTAAAGAGTTAATTAAGGAACACAAATAAACAGACTTCAATTTAATAAATAATGAAACGTCTTTAGGTGATGTCGCATGTGCACCTGTTATAAACATCCTTCATATGTGTACAGTCTTTTATTAGTTTTGTTCATTTACTGTGGAACACAGGTGATTTTTATATCTTTGTGTTTTGAATTAAAAGGATGCGCTGTTTGTCAGCCTGTACATGCTGACCTTGGATTATCACAGTGTTTCTATGGTTTTAAAATGATTTTCTGTTAATGTTTGCGTGGGGAAGATTCCAGTGAACCTTCAAGAAACAGTTCACAAACACGTTTTTGAACTCACATTGAACGCCACAGTAGCTACTATCAGTCTTTGTTACAACATCTGCTATCTTGCACTCTTTAATTGCAGTGTAAATAATGTATTTAAATGTGTATAATATGTGTGAACATGTCATTATTACTGTGCTGTGCCTTGTTTTGAGCTAGATAATAATACTTGAATGCTATTTCACAGAAATAGTTTTACCCTTTGAAATGGTGGCTGAGTTATTGAAGCTAAACAGTAATATTAAAGGGCATATCACAGAATAAAAACCAAACCACTTTCTTAACTTTTAAAAGGTCAGTGGTTGAATTATATACATCCACACATGTACGGCCACATATAAGAGAAGAGGTGATGACAGTGGAAGACAAGAGATGCCTAAAAATGAAATGTATCCATCTATCCGTTACATACTTTGTTACATCTGTACTCATAGACCTCTACACTGTACTGTAAAGCTGCAGGTTAACTACTGGCAGCACCTTACAATTTTACACTTTAAATCATTTATTAAGCATTAGCAAATAGTTAGTTCATCATTTGTTAAGCAGTAACTCTACATGGATAGACACGAGTAATGATTTTATAAATTCAGCTATAAATGCTGTACTCTTGACTTATAAGCACGTGTATTGTGCTTAATAATTGTGTTTTCATTCTTTGTTAATGATTCATTTTCCACAAATTATTACAGTATTTACAAACCATTTGTATTTGTAGTAGTTGGTGGTTTTTAAGATAATTCAGAATGATTGAGTAAATGATTAGTATACTATTCAACTTAACATTTATATATTGTATTTTTCAGGCATATAGTAAATGTTACTCTGTATGCTAATAAATGCTTTATTACAACTTAATACAACTTCATGCAGTTTTGTGACCTAAAGTGAGGACTGTTTATGCTTTATAAATACCTTATAAATAACAATTAACATTTTGACAATGCTTAATAGATGATTTATAGAGTGCAGTTTTTATAAAGTGTTACCTAATGTTTATTTACTGCCCACCCTATACACAACTCACACACAACTGATTTTAACTGTAATGCAATGATGTGCATCTTTTGTAAAACTGCTTTGCAGAGTTTTTACTGGCTCAAAAGGAGGCACAAGTGGAATGCCAATTATAACACTCTTGCAACTTAAAAGCAAACACATTTTGCATAATAATTGTAATATTAATAAGTAAAATATAAGCTAATATTATTTAACTAATTAACAAAGTATCTGATATTATAAGCCTAGCTGGCAGCTAGCTATCTACAACGCTCACATGGTCACTCACTGGAGCTAAGTGGTGCTGCACCCAGTCAGTACCTGAATGGGGGATCACATAGGAAAGCTAGGTAGCTGCTGAAAGTGGTGTTAGTGAGACCAGCAGGGAGTACTCAACCTGCGATCTGTGTAGGGGTTTAACCCTGACCTCCTGGCCAAATTTGCCCACTGACCTCTGTCCATCATGGCCTCCTAACCATCCCCATGTCATAACTGGCTTCATCACTCTGTCTCCTCTCCACCAATTAGCTGGTGTGTGGTGTGCGGTCTGACACAATATGGCTGCCGTCGGGTCATCCAGGTAGATGCTGCACACTGGTGGTGAATGAGGAGATTCCTCTCAATGTGTAAAATGCTTTGAGTGTCCTGAAAAAACGCCATATAAATGTAAGGACTTACTATTATTGAAAATGCTTACATTGAATGAAATACATGACAAATGCTTGAGGACCACTTGGGGTCTGTCAGGTGTGATTATTATCAAAATGTGAAGGTGCTACAAAATTTTTAAATTTGACAGAGGTAACCACCTCATAATTTCATGCAGGAAAAACTATATATAATAAATATAAGATATTTTCATTTGGATATATAAATACAAAATGGGCTGTTATCATAATGACCACATTGTGTAAAATGTGTACAACAAAAAATGATATAGGAACCAATTTTTTTAAACAGCACAGATTACTTAAACAACATTTGTTAATTTGGTCCTTTTTTTAAAAAGAAAAAGAAAAAGAAGAAGCACAATAACTGGAAATACTGTATAGGGATTCGTGTGGATCCAATGATTTTATATTAAGATAATGATCAAATAGTGAGAAGCAAATTGTTTGTTGAAATGTTTTATTATTTGTGAGCACATCTGGTCAAACCGCACACATGTACACACACAACGCACACACACAAACACAAATAATATCTAAAAGCAGGCTTATACCCGAAGTGAGAAATGTTCTTTCTTTATTCCCCATAAACCCACTTTCCTTTCCACTATGGTCAAAAAAATGTTGAATGCTGTGAAGCTCTTTGTTCAGTCCTTGGTGTGAGTCATGTCCACAGTGAGTGAAGCACAGAGAAAGTGCTCTCGCAATTGCAGAATATTAGACCATTTTTATAGAATAGAGGAGGCAATGCTAGACATCACACAGTGAATGGGGTCCTGCAGAGGGCCATTTTAAAAGTTCTAGCTGTCACTTTGGAACTTTGACTTCTTTAAAGCACTGAACTCTAAACCTAACACTGTGTAATTTTCACCCCTTTACACACAATGGTCATTTCTTAAACAGGTAATGCAGAATTATTTTTCTAAGTAATATGAAGTATTTTTGAAGGACCTGTGTAGAGACGGATTACTAGAGCTAGAAAAAAAAAATAGAGTAGGAAGATTCCATTGAATTAGCAGTGTCCCTGAACAACAAAAAGCTCTCAAAAAGGATATATTAGTCATGGTATGGCCCTTGAGAGAGCTACAAAATGTTTTTATTTTATAAATAAATCTATCAAATGATATGATTTATAATGTGTTCAAAGCAATATTTTTGCTAGCACAAACACAATGATGAGACTTTTTAAAAATGAATGGCCAAGGTTAAAGTACAGACTTGAACAGGTATATTTATGCAATCATTTATATAATCTTGTTATTTACTCCAATTTCCCAAATGAACTGCTAAAATTTGTAGTGTTCCTAAACAATAAATAGCCCTCAAAACAAATACCTTTCAAACATGTGACCCTGAGCTAAATGATAGGTTTTTGTAAATAAATCTATTTTCAGTGACTTGAATCAATGACAACATAGGCTCATTCTGAAAATGTAGCCCTTTATACATTTCTGGAGATTGCGAATGATGTAGCCAGAAGTACGTATGGCTGCATTTTGTCTTTGATGAATGCTACAGGGCAGTAAGTCGCCATTTACTTTTTGCGCCTACCAGCTGACCACTTACCTTCCTATGGATTGTTTTCCGGCTGTTACCAGTTTGTCTAGTAGCTCGCCATGTACGTCAGCGGTATTGAGACGCAGACAGTAGTTGACCAAAATGACAGGGTTCGAGTCTGGTGAAGAACGGTTCCAGAAAGCGGGTAAGCCAAAAACAGAAGCCAAAAAATTAAATAAACAAGTAAATAACAGGGTGATAATGTGGTAAAATCTGAAAACATGGTAAACATCAGACGAGTGCTTTTCTTTTTTCCAAATTGCTTTTGAAAACTGTTGGTTGGGTTAAGGAAAGTGAGTGGGCGGGTCAATCGGTGCTTTTAAAAACACTATTGGTTGAGTTTAGGGAAGGAGGAGGGTGGGTCAGTCATTCAGTCAGTTGACAGTCGAAAGCGGCCTCTTGTGGATATACGCAAGAACAGCAGGCGTGAAAGGCACTTTGAAAAGGGCAAATTTGAGATCTGAAAAAGTATAAACAGCGGCCTCTGGTGTATTTGCGAAAAAAAAAACTGCAAAAAAAGAAACATAGCTCCTGAGACATATTTGGAGCTCTCCAGAAATGTATATAGTAGTATGTTTTCAGAATGAGCCTGGGTCGATCAATGAAGTTTTTTTTTTGTGAGTGTTTATGTGTGAACCAGGAAATTACACTGGTATTGCTATGAATGGATATGTCCATCTTAAATATTTAGCTTGTGTGATGCCATTCCCAGCTCTCAACTCTGAATTTTAAGTTGAAACGCTGCTATATTTTCTTTGCTTGAACATTAAACAGTGTAGCATTTGGACGTGGAATTTGTAGAGCTGCGCATCGATGGAATTGCTCTTTAGTGTTTGGTCTCTCAGTAGTGATTATTAAACCACACTGAACTGAGCTAAACTGAACTGAACTTAAACACTGAAAACTGAACTGACACTGTTTCAATTCACTATAAACTTCCATGTGAAGCTGCTTTGACACAATCTACATTGTATAAGCGCTATACAAATAAAGATGAATTGAATTGAATGTGGAGCACAATACACAGAAGATTCATTAAATAGAAAAAAAAACAGTAATATGACTAGTGTGAACTACGTACCTAGGATGTTGTCAGCCACTATGTAGCTTTTAAGTTTCTCCCCAGCATGGCAACATAAATGCTTGGAAGTGTAAATGCACATATGAGCCTAACCCATCATTTAAAGCAGCAGCCTGAGATAGTCTGTGATGTGCCGCATCAAAATATTGAATCTAGAGCACAGTAGCCACCGCCTTTCAAGTGTCTTTGGTCAGCCAGGCGCACAAACTCAATTTGGAGGTAATGATTACTTTATTGACAAGCCTGTGGCTCACGCTTACTGTGCTATTGGAAACCAAGACTCTCTGCAGCTCCAGCTATGAAAGCAGAAGTTAAAGACAGACAGAACGTGGAAAATAAATCAGCTCTTAGAGAAGACGAGCACTATGGTGAATACAGCCAAGAGCATTTGGAAGTCATTTGGTTACACAATGCTATTACTTTTCTGCAGAGACAAAATGTGGATATCCTGTTTGTAAAGTGTGTGCATATGCATCAAAACATAATATATAATATATCCATCATGATTTATTATAATGACTTTTTATACTGTATAGATTAACCAAACATTATGGCCACCTGACTAATATGCTGTTGGTACTCCAAATGTTGGCAAAACTGCACCAACTTTGGAAGACATGGACTCTACAAGAGCCATGAAAGTGTCCTGTGGTATCTGTCATTGATGTTGCAATGTCAAGCTGTCATGAAACACACCTGGTGCTCCACAATATCCCAAAATTATTAACTGGATTGAGATTTTATAACACACCTAATGATAAATTACACCCCAATTATAAAAGAAAACGTTTCATTTTAGCACACATGTATGGTCAGTCACTTTTCTTTAGCTTATTCCCTATTTTTTTGGTCTATGCATTTACTTGGATTGATTGAAAGCTGCAATGAGTCTTTGGTTGCTAAATTTTAACAACATTTAAAAGTTGTTAACTAATATGAAGAGTTTTATTTGAAGTGTTTTTTAAGTGTGTTAAGTTGAAAATAGATGGGGATCTATGTGATTTATAATTCTTTTTTTCTTTTTGGAACACGCATAAGGGATTGTTAAGGATTCATAATTCGCAATTCTCTAATGTTTTTCTTTAACATTTCTGTGTAGTCTTTCTACATTATTCATTCTCGCACTGTCCCTTTGCTTGTGTAAGAGTATCTCAGTTAATACAATCACCAATTCTTCAGTCTTAGGTTTTTCTTTTTAGCTTTGTTGCTTTTGCTTGACGTCTTGCAGCTTAAAGAAGGAAAAAAAAAATATAAAAATAAAAATATATATATATATATTAGAAGAGCCATATCTGAGTGTGAATATTAATTATAGTGTACTACTGTGTTTTTGGGTTTATGTAATGTTGTATAATATATGGCAATATATGGTTCTGTTGCAGCATTTTGAAAACGTAGCTCTACATACATTCTGGAGATTGTGAATTATGTAGCCAGAAATACGTACAGTATGGCTGCATTTTATCTTTAAAACAAATGCTACGGAGCGGTATGACGCTGTTCTCTTTCACACCTACCAGCTGACCACTTACCTTCATTTAGATGGCTTTCCAGGCTCCAGCTGTTACCAGTTGCTCACCATGTATGTTGGCGGACTTGAGACGCAGAGAGGAATTGACCACGACGATGGGGCTCACCTGTGAAGAACAGTTCCAGAAAGCGGGTAAGACAAAAACAGAAGCCAAAAAATAAAATAAACAAGTAAATAACAGAGTGAGAATGTGGTAAAATCTGAAAATGTGGTAAAAATCAGGCAAGGGCTTTTCTTTTTCTGGATTGCTTTTCAAAACTGTCTGTTGGGTTTAGGGAAGTGGGTGGGCCGGTGCTTTTAAAAACACTATTGGTTGGGTTCAGGGAAGGAGGAGGCTGGGTCAGTCGATCGGTCATTCAGTTAGTCAGTCATTCAGCCAGTCAGTCAGTCGACAGTGGCCTCTGATGGTTTTACGCAAAAACAGTAGGTGCCAATGGCTCTGGTAAGAGACATTTGAGATGTCAAAAAGCATACACAGTGACCTCTGGTGGATTCGCGAAAACAAAAACTGAAAAAAAAAACTTAATTCCTAGGGCGTATTTGGCACTGCCCAGAAATGTATACAGACCCCTAGTTTTTCGTGATTCTGCGATCGCTGAATCCAATGCAAAATCAACAAAAAGTTGCAAATTGTTGTCATCCTGCAAAATTCTTTATTTAAACGCAATATAATCGCAAAAAAATGTAAATAATCTCACAAAACATTAAAATTCCAAACCATATAATCAAATTAGATTTATTTGAGTTTGCAATTAAGTGTTTTACATGACTTATAGACGTTGCATTGGCAGCGCATGTGATGTATTTGAGTGTCCCCCGTATTTGAGTGTCCCGCGCCCTCACAATCATTACATGATATTAAATAGGGGGCTGGGAAGTTTTAAGCCTGTGCAGTAAGCAGATGAGAATGACGTGTGAGTGATTTACATGTGAAGTCAAAGCAAATATAGGATTAGACATCCTAATGGTATACATAATGGTATTTTGACCACAGCGGTTCGAACTGTAGTTCTGCTGAGCGACTAAAAAGTTATCAGCATGATGGTAAAAAGCTGTACATTTCTAGTCAAACTATTCTTCTGCAATCTTATACCAAAAACGGAAATAAGGGCAGTAATAACAGTTAAAAATGTGAGAGAACGTTTATATTATGTGATTGTATTGTATTGCAATATGGAGCAATTAAGTGTGGATGTTAAATCAAAAGTAAATCACAAATACTTGAAAATAAGATGGATTGATATGACATAAATTGTATCCAGCCTAAATGTAAATTTAGTTACCTAAGACAGAGGGAGAGACAGGAGGAGAGAGAGAGAGAGAGACAAAGAGAGTAAGTAGGCCTCAAAGAGCCTGGGAGCAGTAGAACCAGAGAAGATAACCTCCAGAGAAGGAGAGAAGCAGAACAGGAGAGAAGCAGACCAGGAAGAGAACAGACCAGGAAAAGAACAGACCAGGAAAAGAGACAGAGCAAAGCTTACCAGCTATTTTGTATCTTCTTGACCATGTGACTAAAGCCCAAATGCTGAGACATTCAAACTGACCAATCAACATGTGACCACATCGTAAAACCCCCAAAGTCCACACACCAGGCCCTGATCTTATCAGTATCTGCCTTTGGAGTCAGCATGGACCTTCTTTGGTGAAAGACAAAGAATTGAAGGACAATATTTGTGCTTTACATGTATGGCTGGTATTATGATGTGCATCAAATCGATAAATTATTTCGTTTTACTTATTCCCTGTAGTTAACAAGACAAAACAATTCCTTGCCATTGACGAGTTTTACAGCAAATAGATGTATTACGGTAGGGGAAGCACAAATATTTCTAGTGTGCATGTTTCAAGTGCATGCGGTCAAGCATGATGTGAAATGGAGCACATTTTAAAAGGCTTTTTTTGTGATATGAACATTACTTAGCTTTTAGAAATCAAGTCAACAATTAATCCTAGAAATCTACTTGCATTTGAAAAATTCCAACTAACATGAATTGAGGTGAATGATTTGAATAGAGATGTCAAACAATCAGTTTAACTACCTTCGAAGGGTGAAGTACCTTTTCCCGCTCAGCAGCCGCATTATCTCAGCATGCCAAGGCAAAGCAACATGCTAATGCTAATCAGGAAAAGCAGTGGGATCAATCCTGCCACAATAAATCTTAAATGAAAGAAAGATGAGAAAAAAAACTGCTTCAGAAGGAGGTGAGGGGAGGGCAACTGATGTTGTGTTCCCTCTTGAATATTCGATAACATCTGTTTGTTGCGTTTAAGTAAGCTGTAGCTATTGTTCTGCTAGTCTAATCAGTATTGTAGGCGTCACACCAAGGTAATTGTGATTGAGAGATTCGAAGTGGGTTTGTGTCACTAGGCTGCTCGGAGCTACATGGGCCGCTCACATCTGATTTGCATAACTGTGTTTTAATCAAGTTTATAATTGTCAGCTGCTTTTGCCCCCTGAACTGTAAAATAAATGCAATCTTTTGAAGAGTGATGAAAGGATATTTTGGGGAGGGGAGGGGAAATGGAGGGTAAAGTGTGTCATCGGGTGTTTATAAATTTGTCTACAATTACTACGCATTGTTTTGCACCACAGGTACCTCAGGCAGTGCACCTGTCTAAATGGAATAATAATGATGCACATGATTGTATGCTAAACGCAGCCACGGCTCCCACAAGGGCAGTAACAGGGAGGGAAAGATGACTGACGGCAGCCGTAGTGGAGCTCTGACTGCTTTTTTTTTTTTTTTTTTAACTCTCTTAGTTAAGGATTAGAGCACCACCCAAAGGCTGTCGCTACCTGATTAAGCTGGCAGGAAACAAAATAATCTTAAAATAGCTTGGTGAGAACACGCAATGAGTTTTAGCAGTAGCGTGTGTTTCTGTTATTTTCCCCCCAGTGCTTGGTTGTAGAATAAACTATTCTGCCATTGTGTGTGTGTGTGTGTGTGTGTGTGTGTGTGTGTGTG